>SNQJ01S0239548.1:2484-13530 GCA_010110895.2 Picea sitchensis
ATGCCTACAAGGAGGGGCTTGGAGGAGTCCTTATGCAAGAAGGACATGTGATTTTCTATGAATCCAACAAATTGAATGAGCATGAAGTCAATTATTTGACCCACAATATGGAATTGGATTCCATAGTGCATGCTTTAAAAATGTGGAGGAATTACCTCTTAGGTAGAATATTTGTACTTATGGTAGACCATAATGGGTTGAGGTAATTGTTTGACCAACCAAAACTCAATGTGAGACAAGATAGGTGGATGGCTCTCCTTAGTGAGTTTGATTTTGAAATCAAACATATCAAAGGAAAGGAGAATAGGGTTGTCGATGCACTTAGTATAAGTATGAAATTAGTTCACTTGGAAGTTGTAAGTGCCAGTGAGTTAGACATCAAAGAAAGGGTAAAAAATGCACAAGAAACATATGCATATTTGAAGACCATGACATCATACCTAAAGCAAGAGCCCACATGGATGAAGTACGAAGGCTATCAGATGCTTAATGATGGTCTGCTGACTTACAAGGGAAGAATGTATATTCCAAATTGTGACGACTTAAAGAGGTTCATAATGGATGAACTGCACCAAATACCATATATTGGTCATCTTGGTTATTATAAAATTATCATGGCCACTAGGAAACTATTTTACTGGCTCGTACTGAAAAATGACATAGCTGATTACTTAGCTAAGTGTCTAGAATGTCAGTAAGTCAAGGAAGAGAATCGACACCCAACAAGGTTGTTGCAACCCCTACGAATTATCGAATGGAAATGGGAGACCATCTCCATGGATTTCATCATAGGATTACCAAGATCAACCAAACAGAACGATGTTATCATGGTAGTTGTGGAAAAACTGAGCAAGGCCACTCACTTCATACCTGTTAAGTCAACTTGCAAGGCAATAGATATTTCCAACATTTTCATGAAAGAGATATTTAGACTGCATGGCATGCCTAAGGAAATTATATCCGACATAGATAGAAAATTTACTTCAAACTTTTGGAAATCTTTGTTTGTTGGTTTTGAAACAAAATTTCTCTTTAGTACAACCTATCACCCTCAAACTGATGGGAATATAGAGAGGTTAAACCAAATGTTAGAAGACATGTTGAGGATTCATGTAATGCATCAACCCAAGAAGTGGGAGGACTACCTACCATTGGTAGAATTTTCCTACAACAATGGGTATCAAGAGTCATTAAAAATGAGCCCTTTTGAAGCCATCTATGGAAGACAATGCAACATTCCAATTAGCTGGAACAACACTATAGACAGAGTTAAAATCAGGCCATATATGCTAAAATAAATGGAACAACAAGTAATTCATATAAAAAAAATATGAAGATAGCCCAGGATAGACAAAAGATCTATACAAGCATGAAAATGACTCCTAGAGAGTTCAAAGCAGGGTATCATGTGTATCTCCGAGTTAGACCCAGGAAAATCTCCTTGAGGATTGGAGCTTGTGCCAAGAAAGAACCTTGGTATTGTGGACCCTTTGAATTTTTGGATAGAGTGGGACCAGTAGCCTATTGGATAGCACTCCCTCCCACAGTGAAGGCACATAATGTTTTCCATGTTTCTTTATTAAAGAAGTATGTACATGATTCTAATCATATCATTGACTAGTCTGTGATTCAGGTGGAAACTGAGGGATAATTCCTACCAGAACCTTAATGCATAATAGACAGGAAGGAAACCCCACTCCGGAACAAAACCATTGAACAAGTCAAGGTGCAATGGAAACACTTTGGCCTAGATGAGGCTACATGGGAAATGGAGGATGCCATGAGACAAGCATATCCATTTTTGTTTACTTCTGTACATACAGAGCACATCAGCAGATAGAACATCCAGGACGATGTTCCTTTGAGGGGGAGGGGATTGTAATATCCCTATTTCCCCTAGTTTATAAATATAACTATAAATGGCCAAGAGACTATGGCAAACCAAATATGTGTGAATGTTTGATTTGATGAACCTTTGTATAAAAGGGTTAATGAATGAATTTTTTGTTATTAATATAAATTGGATATGTGTTGCACAACTGCTGAAAAGGGGGGAGTTTTCCAAGATAGACCATGGATGTTATAAGAGAGATGGAGAGGGAGACCAATAATGGTTGAGATGACCCTCACCAAACTAGTACCTACTAGGTGTAATTGCTCAACAGTCCTCTGACCCAGAAATGAATTACCAGTCAGGCTGGTAGATGGAAGGCCATCCTCAAGAGTTAATGAGGAGATGGGGCAGGGTATCCATTTGTAAGGCTTCCATGCCTGACGAAAAATTTGGGATTCACACCCAAAAAACCTTGCTTAGGAAGGAAAGAAAGGAGGTAATTCGATGGACATAGATAGATCTGGAAGATAGCAGAGTAGAGAGAAAAATCTCGAGAGGCGAAGAGGAGCATGCTTCAACTTGAGAGTTGAGAGAAAAGATGAGAATAAATCTTGTTTTGGCTATAAGAAGCCTTGGGTAGGGTTTCTCTACAAGCTGATAAACAAGGCTAACGAGCGTTTGACGAAGTGCTCGTGCAGACCTCCTTGCTCGGAGTAGAAAAAATCGGTTTCCAAGATCCTGTGGGAGGAGGCGAATAACCTTCGTCCCTGACTATTGTGAAGCAAGGAGAAATAATCTCTCTCAGAGCATTATGGTCTAGCTTGGGGGTGGCCAATGGTAAATCCATCGGGAGTGGATATGCCTATGGTTGGGAGGAAACAAGAACCCATTTCAGTAGTCACTTCACATTCTCCATTTCTGATAAGTATTATCATACTCTATGTATATATATTGGATGTGATGATGGAATGTCTGTGTTATGGTTAAGTCTTTTAGTATTTGAATAGTTATTAGAAATGCTCATTTTCTTCTGTAAACTGTTATATCTGTATGATATTTGATTTATCTCAGTTTAGCTACTAGAGATTCATGGGATGTGAATCTGAAGGAGAGTCAGGGTAGGAGTAACAAAAACATCTAAGTCCTGCTAATCCTTTGAATATTCCTTGCGGGAATGTCAAGTTCATCTCTATGGGAGAAGGGAATTTTCCTTCAGACTATCCACCCATATGATCGAGGGCCCATGCCCATGTCCTTAACCCATGCACCACTAAAAATATTAGCGCTTATCCTACAAGAGTTCCCAAAGGATCCATGTGACCAGGGTCTGGGAACCCTGCGCTAGTCCGAAAGGAGCTAGGTCTTCGGCTTTGGGACTTCAGAACTTATGATTCCACAATCCTTGAAAACAGTCGAAGGTTGAAGTCATGAATTGATGAGGGTCGTAGATATGGGGATCCAGTGTGGATCTCTCTCAGTCATTAGATGATAATTAGGAGTGGAAGTGTTAAGTGCTCCGACGAAGTTCTACTTCAGGAGGATAGGAGTGATCTAACACTGAAACTCCTGAATTTTGGAGTCACGAAGTTAATCGGGACCATTTAAAGTGGAGGGTATGTGGCAAGAAATCCTATAGTCCAGTGACTTAGTACTCTTGAGGAACCTGGCCAAGAATCTATAGAGTGTGAAAACCGAAATGAATCTTGATCATTGGTAGGATGAGGACACTTGGCTCCATATTAGAGAGTCCAGAGACTTGGATCTTCAAGGATATATGACGTAATAAGTTTGAAATTCCAAAACCTTGAAGTAAAGGAGACCGTATATCTATGTATATACATGGACTCTTACTGACCGTGAGATCATAGGGCTAGGAAACTATTAGTCCAAGATGACATGGCATCCTAACGTTATCAGAGGTGACGTGGACCCACATTACACATTCCATGTGTCATCTAGATATGGTTGATTCACATACCCCTTATTCCTATTCAAGAATGACATGTGTCACACCCTATTGAGGACATGTGAAACCCCTAGCCCTCGAAGCATTTCAACTTCTAATTCATACTGTCTAACCAATGTGGTTGGTGACGTGTTCGAGATTTCGAGAGTTTGGATAATTTAGCAAGTTAGGAAGATTTGGGCGCAGTATAGTACAAGGATGTTCAATGAATATTGTTGATCACTGAACACCGAACGTTCAATGATGATCATGGATCACCAAAATGTCGAAAGTGTAGGAATTCGGCCACCAATTGCTAAATACCGAACATCGAAAAGGGGACGTTCAACGTAAAACACTGAATTCCGATCATTGAATGGATAAGGCCATGTGGAGATATATTGGGACTTAGGGGATTAGGAAAAAGGAGTGTTCAACGCCAAACTCTGNCCACCAATTGCTAAATACCGAACATCGAAAAGGGGACGTTCAACGTAAAACACTGAATTCCGATCATTGAATGGATAAGGCCATGTGGAGATATATTGGGACTTAGGGGATTAGGAAAAAGGAGTGTTCAACGCCAAACTCTGAATAACCCAACTAACATCACTCGGGTAACTTCGAGAGGCCATAAATTGTAGACCAAAGCTCGGATTTTAGCACAATGGCGACCGTTAGAAATCTCGTGATGAGAAGTAACCCATGAAGATCCCAGAATTAGGATTTCAGATGGTTAGGAAGAACGAAATTTGATGCCCCATCCCTAGAATGGGTATTCAGGGGTCAGATGTGTTACATAAAGGTATTATTCTAAACAGTCTAGTTGACTCATTATTTATCAAAGTTATGCATTGTGATAGTGAAAAGGATCTTTGGGATAAAATACAAAAGATTTATGAAGGAGATGCCAAGGTGAAGGGATCTAAGCTTCAAATTTTCAGATCTAATTTTGAAAAGTTGAAGATGAAGGAATATGAAGACATTACAACCTACCTTCTTCGAGTTCATGAAGTAGTTAACACTATTAAAGGATTGGGATTAGAAGTTGATGATTTGGTGTTTGTTCAAAAGGTATTGAGGTCTCTTCCTATGAGATTTGATTCTAAAAAATCAATCATATAAGAAAGAGATAATCTCGGTACATTGAGCATGGTTGAGCTACATGGAATATTTACAGCCTATGAAATGAGAATAGAATAGGAGAACCCAATCATAAAGGAGGAAAGTTTCAAAGAATCCAAGAATATAAAGAAGAAGAACAAGCAAAAGTTAAAACCAAGTTTCATATGTAGTGATGAGTCAAACAAAGATGAAGAGATGGATAACTTCATATGGAAATTAAAGAAAAGAACCAATACGTATAAATGTATGCTTCCATTGAAATGTTTTAATTGTGGTGGTATTGGTTATTTTTCTTCTAAATGTACTCATAGGAATAAAGACAGTGAGGAAGAAGAAAGTTCTAAAAGGGAAAATAAATATAAAAAAGTAAACAAGAGAAGAAACAAATTCTTCAAGAAAAGTTTCTACTCAAAGGAGGATAGTTCCTCATTAGATGAGAAGGATAATGATAGTGATAGTGATTAAAAAATATTACTCTTCATGGCAGTAGAAGATGATTATGAATAAGGTGATTTCGATCTCAAAACATAGCTAATCAATGAATTAGAAGAACTCAGGAAGAAAAGAAATAAAAAAAAATACTCAAGGCAAAGTTAAAAACGAAAGAAGGATCTCATAATTCCAACTCTGAAGAACTAGATAAGATGATCACAAGTCTAAAAATTCAAATAGAAGATGACAAAAGAATTGAGGAAATTATTGTAAATGTGGATGAACCTGCACAGATAAGATCTAGCTATCAAAGGACATACACCGTTTTCAAAAGAAATGAGAAAATATGGAAATGAGAGAGAGAAAAAACAATTGTATTAACTATATTTCACACTCAAAGAGTGAAAAATTTATAATAGATATAGGTTACATGAGTAACTAATGTGCCATAATAGTGATATAGAGAGATATAGACACTCACTGACAAACACTGGAGTGAACTTCCACCTAGTCCTAGTTAACTGATCCATGCAATCATCAGTTAATTGAGACACATGTATGGAAGTGAGAGAGACACATGCAACTGTTGGTGATAAAACCAAGGTTTTAATGCATCAGTGACTTCCACTAGTCTAACTGAGTGTAACTGACTTTGAACTAAAGAGGAATGCCCTATTTTGTAGGGGAATATTATCTCTAGAGAATATTCTCATCTAAGGAATCATTCTCAACATTGGACTATCAAACTTAGGATAATAATTCTAGGTGAGTGTGTAATATCTCCAACACCCCCCCTTAACACTAATAGGGTGTACATGATGAATGGGTCCCGACAACAGAGGCCATGTTAGGTACCCATTGTACAATGCATATAAGAATGAAATACTAAAAAATGAGGAAAGAGGGAAAAACTCATGGGACCCCCCCCCTGCCCCCCTCAAGGTAAAATTCATAAGAAAAAACTAAAAAATGAGAAGGAACAAAAAAAAGTTGCTAAGCAATTTTGTCCTTCACTCCACGAAGACCTCACAACTGTGCAAGTTTGTGCTCGTTGAATATTTTGTTGAAGATGTAGATGTTTACATAGATATGATGAAGTAGATGCACTAGTGATAGATGTACACACATATCCACATTCTCTTTTTTTAATGAAGAATATCCAAATGAAGTTTGGATGAAACTTTGAAAATCGTGCGACCATTTTTGGAAAAATGCAGAAAATTTACGAATTTTAAAATTCTCATAACTTCACTTCCCAGACTCCGTTTCAAATGATTTTTTTTTGAAATTGGGTATTCCTTTTAGAGGAATTCAAATATCCAAGTTGTTTCTTCAAATTATTCTCAGAAAATATCAGAATTGAATAAGATGTGCGCGGCCCCCTTTTTGTCTCCCGAGATGCATGCATGGTGCATGCATGTTTCTCCTGAGATGCATGCATGACGCATGCAAAAGTTTATGCATGTGACTCTTGAGATGCATGCATGATATATTCCATATGAAACTTAGAAAACAAATCTTAAATGGAGTAGACATCATCTGCAATTAATGGAACAATAATTTGTGCAGATACTTGTGTAGAAGAATCTTCAGAATAAGAGGCTTGATCTTCTGATGGTTTCTCTTCTGGATCTATCTTTTGAATCCCCTACGTGAAATATTCACAATATTCTTTATTCCTGAATAGAACCTCCAATATGGTCCATAGTTCATTTGTATTTGAGTCCCATGATTCATCATATATTTGGTGGAGAATTTTAGGAGAAACAGACCAGAAGATACATCCTATTGCAATATCTTGTCTATTGAGAAAGTTGTTTTTATCATCAGTGGAATCAAGATCTACTTCCATTGCCATAGTTATTTGGTACAAGCCTCTACATCTGAGTTGAATATTTTTTTTGGCTTCCACTCCAAATCGTTATGAGGCGTGAGAAGTATTGTTAATGAATAATCCAACTTCTACATGTTCTTCAATCTTCAGTACCTGCAAAAAGAGTTTGGTGTGTCTTTTTCCTAGAAATCCATCATCTCTGATACCATGTAAATGTGTATGAACCTGCATAGATAAGATCTACCTAGCAAAGGACATACACAGTTTGTAGAATAAATGAGAAAATATGGAAATGAGAGAGAGAGAGAGAACAAATAATTGTATTAACTTATTCCACACTCAAAGAGTGAATAATTTACAATAGATATAGGTTACATGAGTAACTAATGCACCATAGCAGTGATATAGAGAGATATAGACACTCATTGACATACACTGGAGTGAACTACCACCTATTCCTAGTTAATTGATCCATGCAATCATTAGTTAACTGAGACACATGTGTGGAAGTGAGAGAGACACATGCAACTGCTAGTGATAAAATCAAGGTTTCCATGCATGAGTAACTTCCACTAGTCTAACTGACTCTGAACTGAAGAGGAATGACCTATTTTGTAGGGGAATGTTCTCTAGAGATAATATTCTCATCTAATGAATCGTTCTCAACATTGGACTATCAAACTTAGGTAATTCTAGGTGTGTGTGTGTAATATCTCCAACAATTATTAGAAATCAGCTAGAAGAAAAGGAGAAAATGATTGGAAGCTTGGAAGCACAAGTAGTCTCTTTAAGGAAAGATATTCAAAAGAAAGATATGCAACGAAAGAGCACCATAATATTGGATCAAATAATTAGAAGTCAAAGATCATTAGATGACAAGTCCAGATTAGGATATAATCAAGTAAAAAATGAGAAAGGGCCAAGCTCAAAGACAACATAACATGAAGCAAAACAAAGAAGCTATGCAGATATTTTCAGATATCTAGTCAAGAAGGAAGAATGAAATCCCCCAAAGAAGAACATTCCAGAAATAAAGAAGACTCAAGATGACAAATTCAGAAGGACCGCATCACAAAGAATATCATATATTCCTAGGTATAAAAGATTCTTTTATGGCCATTGTTTTAATTGTGCTCATTTTGGACATAAAGTTGTAAACTATAGAGCCTATTCCAAGAACAGAAGCAACAATGTAGGGTGTTACACATCAAAATTACTCAGCTGGACAAGTGTCGCATGTTCCTCTCAATTGTCGTAAGTGTCACATCTTCCTTACAACTTTCGCAAGTGTCGCAAGTTGGTCACAAGTGTCGCAAATGATGTTTGAGCATGCTGCCATGTCGACGACACTAAGGAGACACTTAAAACATATCATATGCATGGTTTGAAGGAGAAGAACTAGTTGACTGAAGTCAAATAACTCTTGACACCTGAAAGGAGCTCTAAAACAGAGGTTCTGAGGGGGAGTGCTCCTCTATATCAGGTCTAGGAGCGCTGGCGCTCCCCTATAATGCTTCAGGGAGCGTTGTAACACTCCCCTGCCCCCACTGAAGGAGCACTGCTCATCTTGAGAGCGCTGGCGCCCCTCCATAGCTTACCAGGGAGCGCTACAGTGCTCTGATGCCCCTTCTAAGGGAGCGCTGCCTAATTTGGGGTAGTAGTTGGCTCGTTGAGGAGAAAAAGGGGAGGATCTTTCGAGATTAGGAGGTAGTTGTGCTTGAATTCTTGGTTTCATCAAGAGATCCCTGATCTGAGGAGGAGGTTCCCAACTTGTTCTAAAGATAACTCAAGAAGTTAAGCTCCTCTTAACCTATATAAGAAGACTATATGATGGTGGAAAGGGGGAAGAACTGCTAGTATGAAACTTATGATCTTGGAGAAAATACACAGTCATCCAAAGGAGAGTGATCAGTGAAGCTGTTGTTGTCCAGGTTGTGGATATTTCAGGCAAGGGTTAGACAAAGAGGACTTGACGAAGTTGTCGCATTCGCATATACGATTGTAAGTATTGTTGTCGTTATTCTCATCATTATGACACGCTTGGCATGTTTCTTTCTAGTTTGTGTCTAATGTTGCATGAACTTATCATTAACTGATAGGTCTGTTTTCAAGCTAATCTCAGTAGAGTAGGAAGTGGTCGTATCTTGTTTGTCCATAGGATCCAGCGAGAAGCAAAGAGATCGAAGCGCAACTAGGAGCGTGCAGGGACAAACGTCAATAAACATGTACTTTTGTCATCCTTCCTTCTCATGTGATTAGTTTAGATATATTTGAAAGGAAGTCAGTGACCATGTTAAGCATTTTCTGTCTAGAGTTAGGGTCAAGCTCTTAGAGGTGATCTACCTGTCCGCAGGGAGATTTTCCTACAACAGAAACTGGCGACTCCGTTGGGGAGATAGCCTCAAATCGAAACTTCTTGTTTTGATTTCTCCTCATTGACCTAGTTCTACCCCTTTATTGTTTCAGACCTGGTTGACTCCTCTTTTGATTGGTTTCATGAGCTGATTGGCTCCTTACCACATCACACTCAGCACAATTGTCGGAATTGAATTGCAATTTTTTTATTTTCTTGACATTTTTGGGAGTTTTAGACCCTGACGCCCCTGTCCTAGTGTTAACAGAGCGCCAACACTTACCCATATCCCTACACAAAGCGCTATAACACTCCTTGCCTTTGGAAACAGAGCGCCAGCCTCTTTTAGGCCAAAAAATCCTCCAGAATTGCTTTTTTGGGATTTTGCCTTTGTGTCTCTTCTGCTGAGTGGCCTTGTGAGCTAATGTTTCTTCCCTTTCAGCCTTGACATCTGTCTTTTGATTGAAGAATAAGCATCTTACTATTTGGATCTTGTAATCCTTCTTCACTATTGTCATTGGTTTTTTTTGTTGATTGGAGTTTGAGACCCCTGCCTTGTCTTTCTCTCTGTTTAATTGAGTAAAAAACCCTGGTGAAGGTCATCAAAGGCCTACAGACCCCTTCATCTTGATTTTAGTCATGATCAATTTTCTTCAACCTTGTCTTTTTGGGTTTGAAGTTTGTTTTTCTCTTTGATTGTTTCTTTTCTTTCACTTTTCGTTTTTGATTGTAACAAAAGGGTGTATTGTTTGTATGACTTTTGCTTTTGCTAGTTTGATTTTCATTCATACAAAAAGATAATTAGCAAGATGAGCACTGTGTCGAATTGATCACTAATCATATACAAACAACAAAAAGAATATGCATGATTGATTGTACATGTTAGAAGGCATCTCAAAAGTTTCAGCATTGCATCAGGATTTGATTGAGAAAAAGAATTGTTTGAGGGCATTCCTTATTAATGCTTGTTAGTGAAAAGAACTTTCTCTCTCCCTTAGATAGATGTTCATCGAAAATAAAAGATTTCTTATCATATTTGTTGCATTCTTTGGGTCTGAGTCATAATTTCATTCGTTTCACTTCCATGCACCCCTTTGCGTAAAGAACAACCATAAAATCAACGCTAATTAAAATTTATCTAGAACTTTTTCTTTTCTAGGATCCTCCACCAATAGTAGACTAGGCTTAGTACTTTGGATTAGGGCTGTGAGCACAACTCTCCAAATTTTCCAAAACAAACACTAGCATCTTGAGTTAGGGAGAGTCAAATCCAGTCATCGTATAAGTCTGCCTGGGATCCCCCTATCACACAAGGGTTACACACGAGGTCGCATTTGGGTAAGCTATAGGGCCTAACCCTCTGTGGTTTAATTGATTGTGGTGGTAAGATCGTATTATGGGGATCACTTTGAGGTAAATCCACAATTACTGCGTGGAATCCTTTTAGTTGATTTCGGGCTTGATACCCTACCCGTACGTTCGGATCGGACTGTCGACTGTTCCTGCCCAGGGGCTGACTGCGA
>SNQJ01S0239550.1:0-13601 GCA_010110895.2 Picea sitchensis
GGTCTTATTGCCAGCTTCATTGTTCCCAATGTTGTAAATGTGTAGATATCCAAAGTTTTGAGCTTAGACGCTACTTTTTAATTTTTATTACATTTTTACTGAAATGTTTACATACTGAAAATTATGAGCATGGACATTGTTTTTTAATGTTTTTTTATTATTGGTCCCTACCGAATAAGTAGAGGGACTATAGTGATTGCATATTAATATGTCCTTTTACTATTATTATTATTATTATTATTATTATTAGTCCTTTGTATTTGTATTGAAATGTTTACATACCGAAGGTTTATATCATTGACACTTTTTTTGAGGTGCTTGAATAGGCCTGACAGCTTTAATGTTTACATAGCACAAGGTCCTGAAACAGGTCTGACAACTTAAATGTTTTCATACCGCAAGGCCCTTAGACAACCTGACAGCCTTAAATGTTTACCTAAATAGGTTTCTCAGAGTACATTTTTCCTTGAAATTTTTCATACAATGTTGCAGTGAATTTGGAAAATATTGTTGTCCACCGCTAGTTGAATAGACATTGTATGTTTCATACTTATTCTAGGCTTGGAATGCAATTTCGTCATTGATGAAGGAGCATCGTCAACATCAAGTGAGCGTGGGACAAGCGCAACACCTTTTTGAGCACATGATAAATTGTTTAAAACTTTTGAATATTGGATGCGCCAAACTTAAATGTAATAGTTAAGGAGAGGCGTACTAATAGATTGTAATCAGACCTCGAACTATTTGCTCTCGTCCTTAGTAGGTAGAAAGAATTTATGTTAGTAGGTAGCTTTAAATTCTTTGATGAGATAGTTTTAGGAGTGGAGGGTAGACGTATATAGACACCCTCATCGTGTATTGTAAGATAATTGGAGAAGAGCATAGGAGAGAAGCAGAGAGCTGTGTAGCAGAATCCATGTACATAAGTTCTGAATTAATACAAAGGAACTATGATTCAGACTCATGGTGTTCATATATTCTCTGTATGCATCTTTTACTGATATTCTCATGAATGTTTTACTCTTTCTATCATGCAATTTCTTTTATTCTATTTATGAATGATTTCTCGTTGAATGTTTGAAATCTGAGAGAAAAGGGTAGTGGAATGAGTTTCAACTGTTTCTCTATCTGAGCAAGAGTTCGTACAAGGAATGCAGTTGAACCGTCGGCAAGGAGTGTGTTGAAAATAGGTTCAGAGGTTTGTCTCTGAAAGCTCAGGAGAGATAGCGTCTGTTCTTATATTTCCACAGAAGTGTAGTCAGGCACTGAAAGTTGTGCAAGGTATGCACAGACCAAGTTTAACTCCAAGGTTTGAAACCGAAGAAGCTATTGAAGGAATGTCACTGCAGGGAGTGCACAGAGTCGAAGGTGTTCAACATTTGAGTGTTCGAAGGTTTCCGCAAGGGATGCGTGCAAGATATTCTTGAAATATGGAAGTCATGGAATCCTTTAAAGGATTTGAACCCACTAAATCATCGAAGGGAAGAGATGAATGGACGGAATCCTACATAGAGGATTAGAGAAATCTCGTTAGCCGTTCGATTTGATAAAGGAGCGAGGAGGTTACGGTCGCGTCTAGAGTTCAAACTCAGAATATCATGAGCCATTGGATATTCACATAGATACTCGTCAGCCGTCCGACCTGATAGAAGTTTCACAGGGTTTAACTCCTCTCGAGCCGAGCGAAAGTCTCGAAAGGTGTCGGGATATCGAGGCGTCGGGGTTCGGAATATCGGAAATCCCTTGGACAAGAGATAGGGTAAATTCATAGTGAAAACACCGATACAAATTAGAACCGTCCATCTGTTGGGATAGGTGGCAGGAATCAAGAGCCATCGGCATATCATAAGTCTCGAGAGTAAGAGTCCGAGACCTTTTGAGTCCTGAACCAGTGAAAGGATTTCAGTCATGGATCTCAGGAAGGATGCATGTCATATGATTATCCAAATCGGGGGATTGTTCATCGGGACTCACATAAGTGAGTGTTTTGTCTTTGCAATTGGCGAAGCCCAAGGTTTGATCTGAACCGTCCATCCATTTTGGACGCGTGTCGAAAAATCTAAAGAATTTGGGGTTCAGCGTTTCGTGGATCCTGAAGATAGGAAACTCTTGTGTTTCGGAATTGCGAAGTCCAAAATCCTGATAAGGAGGAAAGATCCATTGTGGGGCCCAACTGACGGCATCTCATCATAACGGGGAATCAAAAATCTTCAGGATGAAAACCCCGAAGCACATCAAGACCGTCCATCTTTAAAGACGTGTGGCATCGATCTTGACTTTCAGGGAAAGTCCCGAAAGGGGACTCATATCGGGAGATCGTGATTCGAGAGATCGGGGAAATCGAATACAAAGGAATTTCGGCATTTGAAACCCCGAAGTCCCGAGGGAGATCTGGAGCATTTGTTTTCATAAGCGATCAGGGCCGTTGATCGTGACTAAGGGGAAGGAGTTCCTAGTGAAAGCATATCAGGGATTGGAGGATCGGGGATCCTGAGGACAAGAGGTCCCATACACTTCAACATCCAAGAACCCAAAATTCCGAAAAGTGATAGGACTGCGGTCATATAAAGGGAGGTCGTATGGACCCAAAATTCTAGCCCAGGGGACTAGTGGAAGTTGAAGCACTGTGGGATATTGAAGATCTAGAAATCAGGAAAAAAAAGGGTCGTGACATCAGGATTTTGAAACCCCGAAACCCGATTTTCCATTTCTTGGTTGTGAAGAGAACAACGATCGGGCCTAGGGACTGTGAGGAGCAGAAAAGACCCGTGGGTCAATTTTAAAGGAGATTCTAGTGGAGAATCGAAGGAGCCACTCCAGCTCGAGGGTAAAATTAGAATGATCCTTAAGACCAAGAGGTTAGCGCAGAGGCCTTTGCTGAGGCAGAGGGTGCGGTCTGCGTCAGTCATCGTTGAAGCTATATACATTGTTTACTGGTTCGGTGGGTGCTTCTTTGTTGGTTCGTCGGTTGTTGCTTTTTGTTGTTTGGTTGGCGACCTGCGCTTGCAGTTGGACCTATTGGTGCTTGTTGCTTGCTTTTGTTTACTTCAACTTTATAAGGTTGGGGTCCTACATTCACAGTTGGATCTATTGTTTTTTACTCTACGCGGTCCAGGTGTTGCACCCACAATTCAACTTACGCTTCTGTCATTCATTGTTTTGGAGTAACTTTCCATGCCATAATTTCATTTTCTATTCGTTCTTTGTTGTTCAGTGTTTGCAGTTTGCAAGTAAGAATGTTTTCTTATTTCTACTGGCATGCTTGTCATATGTTTTTGGTTCCTTCTGTGCTTCGGCTGCAGTTTGGTAATTGTTGGAGATACATATGTTTTTTACTGGTTCAGTGGTTTTTACTTGTTCGTTGGTTCATCGGTTTCTATTTGCTTTTGTTTGGCTCAAGTTTATGATTTTGGGGCCCTAGGGCTGCAGTTGGGCCTGTTCGTGCTTTCTTGTTGGTTTGTTTCTTGCTGTTTCTTTTGTTTACTTCATCTTTGCAGAGTTGGGGTCCTGTGTTGGCAGTTGGAGTTGGTTTTTTTTTTGGCGCTTTGCGGTGTTCAAGTCCTACACTCGTGAGTGGACCTGCAGTTTTGTTGTTTTTCGTGTCTGGCAAAGTCAAGATCTGGCGCCTATTCTGTGCCGGCCTGTTCTGCTATAAAATTTTGCTGATACTTCAGTATTGACATGATACAAAATAGTGGCATAAGAAATAATTGGATAACTACATGTGCAATTACAATATCCGTTGTTATTTTGTTGAGATAAAACATCTGCAAAACACACTTATTAAACATATATGGTGAAATGTGGCCATATCACAATATAACCTCTTTATCCTCTATAAAGACTGGTGTGACCACGATACAATTTGTCTTGTACTTGACATATGATATGTACACCAAGGATATTGCAAAATTATATTCCATGTCTAGAAGCATATCTAGATACTTTGCCATGGAAAACCAAAATCATATATCTATGGCCATGCAATTTCTTAATATTTTGTGGTTTGTAATATATTTTGGTCAGAAAAAAACTTTATATATTTACAACCATGGATGGAGAAAAGAAAAGATTCATGTTTCTAACTATCTTTTATTCTATTCGTTGATTCTCATTTAGTGTATGTACATATTACTTGTTCTCTGCTGCATACCAGCTTCCATTCATGTTCATTGTATTTTGTGAGTTCCCACATTCAAACAAACAGAATAGTTGGAGAAAATGAAGGAGTCTTAACTGCAGCGGTGGATGCGGAGATAGAAAGGTACATGCTTGTATTGTTACTTCATATTTCATTGTTTTGTATTTCATTTATTATATGTATATGTGTTCACCTAGTTTATTGTATGTAGATATTGCGTACCTTCCCATATAATAACTTATCTTCACGTCCTTTGTATTTCCTGTGCCGCTACATTGAAAAAATTCGAACTCTGTTTATTTATTTTTACTTGTCTTCCTGCATACTAACTTCATTCATGTCCATTGTATTTTTCCTGCATTGCTACATTTAAACAAACAGAGTGGCTAGAGAGGACGATGGACTCTTTAGCACGAATGTAGAAGAGGATTTACAGAGGTGCATACCTGTACTCTTATTTCATATTCCAGTGTTTAGTATTTCATTTATTGTTTGTGTATTTGTTCTACTTCTTTGCACCTTTTTTTGTTGTATGTATATACTACGTATCTTTCTGCTTATTCTCATGTGAATTGTATTCTCTTTGCTTCTACATTGAAATAAATAGAAATGTATTTCTTTCTTTTACATGTCTTTCTGCATACTAACTTGCCTTCATGTTCACTGTATGTTCGATGTTGCTACCTTGAAAGAAACAGATTGGTTGGACATGAAGATGAATTCTTATATGCCACAAAAGAGGGGTATGTGGTACAATCTTCGAAAAGGTATACCAACTGTGCTAGTAAATTAAACATACAAACCGGTGGGGGCATATAATATTGGACTAGAAAACGTTGATTTGGCAACAATGGGCCTTTGTGCCCTCCCCATTTCTAATTTTTCCATTTTCTATTATCCCTTTTTTTTTCCCTCTTCTATACTTAACTTTTCTCGTCCACTTTTGCTTCCTAGTTTATTTTCTTAGTCATCTTTCTAAAAATTCCTAGGTGCCCAGGTTGGCGGACTCACGAGTTCACATTTATGGTCATGCTTCTACCTTATTCCATTCTTACCCACTTTGTCGATCACGAGTTCTCAAGCTGGCGAGTTCAATATTGTGCCTCTGGATTCAGAGGTTCCACAATATAAAGATTGGTCATCGTAGCCCCCCTTCATTCCCTATTTACTGTTACACATTTTTTCAGTCAAAAAATTTGAGGCATACAATTTGACCCTTGGGTCCTCATGTTTCCCCAATATCCCTTGAAACTTTATTTCGTATTCCATCTCCTCTGACCTTGTATGTGACATTAAGAACAATTATGAACAATTTACAATGCATATGCTTGTTTATTCCTTCTAATGTTCATCTACACATGCTTGCATCAGAAAAAGTTGGACTAGTGACATGGCCATGAGCATTCAATCGTCCCAAACATCAATAGACCGACAAGGCCAAAGGTAAAGATGCATACATTATGTTCCTCATATGTTTACCAAACAAATATCCTTATCTATTTATTCATCTATGGAATGGTGAATATACCGATGTCATTTGCAACACATAAATTTGCAGTTCACAAGAAGTATCAACAAGTGCAAGCGAAACGTTGAACATAGCGCAAGTTCTGTAGACTAAGAGGTCTGGTTGCAAAACTCTGGCTCCATAGTTCATCCAAGTTTTGTGTCTACTTGTACATTTATACTAGGAAAAAAGAAAACAAAAAAAAAATGCACACTACCATTCACATTACGTTTCCTGTTCAAAACATGTCACCATGTCTAAACTTGTAACACCCAAAATACTATCAATAGAGGGCTTGAAAAGCCGCTAAATTGGAAAAGTGTTCGTCGGGGACATAATGGTCGTCTATAGAACCTACTTGAACAAGGAAAGCAAAACTAGATCCATTATGCATGCTGACATGACAAACAAGGAGGCCCTGATGACAATCACATTGACTATTCCCACACAACTTGTCCAGAAACATGCAAAAAATATATTTCCAGGTAATGGGATATCCATTACAAATTTTAATATATTTCCAAAAATAGTATATGACTATGGTGATTGTGATCAGATTATATCGCTCAATGAAACAAGTACTGTGGAAAGAATTCCTACTGTTTGTTCAGAATATCGTTTCGTCCTGGACACAACTATCAACCAACTTGCACAGAGCAACAACATTTACCCAAACAGAACCATTGGCACAATTGTCACACTCGTGAGAAAACTTTGCTCGCAACACATTCTCCATATAAAATATGGAGATTCAAACAACGTCAAGGAAATGGTACCGTTCTCCATATCCAATTTTGTCATGTACTTTCACATGTTTATGTATCTTAGTTAAGTTACACAAATATTGCAATGTTCCATGTTGTAGTTGAAACTGTTTGATACATATTCAAATTTGTTTTCGTCAATGGAACAACAATTGCATAAAGGGGAATTTCCACCTATGCTCTTAAAAAATATAACAAATAAAAGAGATTCTAAAGAAAGGATCTTTTGCAAAACCCAAGAAACATTTGTAACATAATTGCGAGCAGACATAGTACAGGATCTCAAGAAAATAACTAGCTCTACAACTGTTGTGCATATACATCTATAGATTCATCCTCACTTTGCTCATACAAATTGCCTTCACCAAATTTCTACAGTTTTTTTTTTCTTTTGTTTTGCAGTTGTATGCTATATTGTTCAATATATTAACTGCTATGCTGGCGTTTCCAGGTTGAGGGTGTTTTTGTTGCAGTGAATGTGTACTCGACCCCCTTCGAGCTTGTATGTTCCAAATGAAACTCTCCTGCTTATGCTTCTGCTTTCATAAGTGATGATACAATTGATTGTCTACGATGCATTAAAAAATGTCCTTACATATATAGACATTGCCTCAATGCTTCCATCTGAACTGTGGGAAACACAACCGTATATTGTACAATTAGACATCCTCTCTTACAAGATGTGCTTCTTGGGTTAGCAGAGTTGTCATATGAAGCATACCTATAGAAAAAGAAAAACAATGTCTACATGTTGCGTGACTTTAGGATACATAGAAAATTTACCTTAAATGAGGACAATGCAATATTGCATATCAGTTGGAAAAAAAATATATATATCTCAAGCTTTGGCAGGAAACGAAAATATCTCATGTGTGCCTATAATTTTTCTTCAACACCCAAATGATTGTTCATCGGACATGAGTTCTTTGGATTTTACATCTATAGCTATAAAATTCTCTTTCCAGATATTTTGTCTCTTCTTGTGCACTTGAAACAACAAGGAGAATCTAACTACAAATGAAACCGATGTTGCTATTTTGATGTTTTTTTGCATCTCCCAGTAAGAATTTTGCATATTTGTTGTGGTGTGCAAATGAAAAAAACAATGGTGGCTGGCTTTGGATTTGTTGGAGGAGTCTTCATGTTTTTGGGTGCCCAAATTGGACAATTATTTTCCAACTATATAGCCATGGCAGGATTTCTGCATTGTTTTTGGGTACCCAAATAAAAAACAAAATTGGTATCCAACTATACATTTATGGTATGGTATTTGCATTTTATCGATGCCCTAATTGAAAAAAAAAGGACTCAACATGCATTGAAACATGAGCTTGAGATTTTCAGAACTCTCTATAGAGATTGGGGTGTTTGGGCATTGGAATTCATACAGGCAGGTGCAGTTATTGGTGATGTACATGCGCATAAGATTGTTCAGTGCATAAATGGGAAGCATGAGCACAAACCCCATAAAAAGTATCCAACTGTAATTAACTCAGGCCCATCCTTTGAACCATCGAAATAGTTTGCTCCTTTGGGCAGAACCATCAAGCATTTCCAATAATATTGGAAATTTGGCATTGTTAAAACTGGTAGTGATAGACCATGGCACTATCAGAAGAAAATGTCCATAGTGATCTTGCTTAATGTTAAAATAGTAATCGACAACTTTCTTGTTCCCCATTTTGAGGTCTGGTTATAGCTAGGGTACAGTGGCGAAGCTCCGTTGGTTTTGTGTTTTCTTGTGTTTGGAATACTTTTGTTCATATCCCATGGCCTTGGTTATTTTCTCATGGGAACATATACCAGATGTAAGATAAAACCAATGCCACGTGTGTTTTTTATATATATAAAATTGTTTGATGCAAAGTTCGATGTGTATTTCTCTATGGCACCTTATGGGATCTTGCTTGATGCCTTCTGTGTTCGTGTGTTTCCTTGTGCCTCAACTTTTAATACATTTGGTGTTTACTTGGTTATTGGTTGTATGCTTCATTCTGAAAAATTAATAATACATTCAGTATCTTGGTAGTTTTTCTACGATCTTAAAGAATATAGAGGACATGCTTTTCCTTTTAATATAATCTCTATGATGCAAATGTAGTATGTGGCTCGTTTTAACACTTTTCTTTGATCAATGAACTTATCAAAATTCATCTCCTGGAATAATTTGAAATAAAAGAATATTTACTATGCAAAGTCCAATGGAACTATCATATCAACGAAAGGAAACTAAAATTAAAATTCATCGTTGTTATACTTGCGGTAAAGCTAATAGTACAATAACTTTAATTAAACATCCAAAAATTGATTTTCTTGTAGCTTTTTGACACTTCTCTTATACAAACAGATCCTGGAAACTATAAGCATGGCTCGCTTTATCTATTCCTTGATTGAATAACTTGTTGACATGTTTAATGCACTTCATAGTTACTATTAAGACCATCAATGGGGCTTTCTTACACCAATTACCACTTCCGAAAATTTCCATCCCCTTTCTTTTTGCCCTCTGCTTTCCCTTTATGGTTGCTTACTTGTTTTTCGAAAAATGTCTAGGTGCAGGAGTTGGCGGATTCACGTCTTCAGATTTCCATTGTTACTTTTATATCACCAGACCAACCGACCGCTTCCCCGTTTCATATTGAACAAACTTTTTGGATCACGGGTTCCTGGATAGGCGGGTTCAACATTGTGTTTCCATTGTTCCGCTGCTTGCAAACAACATCCAGACTTTCGCGATCTACAAATTAGAAAAAAAAATCCTCTTTCTCTCATTTGCTTTCTCTTTTTGTTTACTTGGTCCTTTTTTTGAATGTGTCCTTTTTATGAATGTCTCATGCTTTTATATACAACACCTGAAGTTCCACAATATACAAATTGACCCTCAAAATCCGTCATTGTCTCCTGTTCAGTGTTACACGTTTTTCATCAACAGTTGGGGTAGATACAATTTGACCATCGGGCCCTCATGTATCCTAAGTAGAGCTTGTGGCCTTGTTTTCAAGCCCGTCAATATTCCCTGTTCTAAGTATGTCTAATTCTTTTATATCATGAGTCCGACCAACTGCTTGTCCATTGCATACTTGGCCACTATTACCATCACTGGTTCCTGGCCATGATTGCTCAACATTGCGCTTCCATTGTTCCTCTACCTACAAACAACACCCAAAATTCCGCGATATACAAATTGATGGCCGAAATGTGTCATTGTGACATACAATTTGACCATCAGCCCCTCACGTCTTCTGAGTATATCTTGTGACCCTATTTTTGAAGCCCGCCCGAATGCTTTCCAAACTTGGTCATTTCTTGGAATCTGTTTCGCGGGCTGGCGGGTGGATGAAATGTACAATTCTTAGTCTCTCTTTTCCATCCCCGCCACCTTCGTACTTCTTTCTAGATATGCAATTATTAAGCTTTAATGCTAGTAGCTCATCGTGTAGGAACCGTGAATATTGTCATTAATGTACATAAGAACATAGAATATTTGTCATTAATATGAATTAAACCAAGATTTGGGGAGAAGAGTGTTATCCTTTTCAAGTATTCATTCCAAAGATGATGCAATCTCTTTCGTGCATTGGTCGGTTGGCACCTTTATGAAATCACTAATTCTTAATCCCTCTTCGTCATCACCGCCACCTTCAAACTTTTTTTCTAAATATGCAATTAGTAAGCTTTAATGGTAACAACTCATTATGCATGAACCCTGGAGATTGTCATTGATCAATGAAAGGATCGAGGAGATCTTCCATTGATACGCATTAAACCAAGATTTGCAAAGGTTTATATTATCCCTCCCTAATTTCCATTTCAAACATCATCTGGATAAAAAGAAAATTCTCGTTAACTTATGGTAGGAGTTCCAAAACAGTTCTATCCAGATACAGTAAACACCTTTGGGCATGATGGCCAAAGGTTCCAGTATTCTAGGGCATATTCTTACTACTCATCTCCCTCTGCCCAAGAGAAAAAAAGGAGATGGTCCCTTGGTGCACCGATATATATATTTCAAGCCAAAGAATTCCAAGGCAACCTTACTTGCTCAGACAACCTATCCGCCTGCATTGATGGTTGGCATAGAGGTTGATGCGATGGATATCGAGACGGAAGAAGATGATCTGATAGGTGATGATACGACAATGGATGATGGCAATGGAGACATTATTCCCACTCCTGCACCCAAATTGAAATCAACCATAATGGGAAACACTTCTCGGCTCGACGATGGTATCCCTAACAACACCAAAAGAAGGGGTTTCAGAAAAGAAACCGACGCTAAATGCAATAGCCTCTTTGAAACTCGAAAGTAGAAATTCCATAGGTCCAAATTAGTCTGTTCTAGGTGGAAGTCTTTCACTGTAAGGAAATGATCTATTGATGCTCCCAGAGATATATTTCAAGCCAAAAAAATATTCAATTGTGGGACCACTCTCATGTTCTCTGTATATACAATTAACATCTTAGGGGATGAGAACCAGAACTCCCACTAGTGAAAGGCATATTCCTACTGCTCATCTCCTTCCGCCCTGAATGGACTAATTTGGGCCTCTAGAATTGTTCATGAAACTTGTGTCCCTGAAGTTTTCGACTGTGAGGAGGTGGTTTCTTGGTGTCCCCTAACTTTCAGTTTTGGGCTCTTTCATTTTCCCTACAATGTTTTTTGTCTTCTTCCTCACGGGAAGCTTGTGAGAACTATCAATTTTACCGTAGGACTGTTGTTCATCTACTTCAAGCCAAGGATTTATTCCACTGTGGAAACACTCTCTTGTTTCTTTGTCACCTTAGGTCTTCTGCAAGAAATTAATATCGGGGCACCGAACATTTACCCCTTGAGGAGAAGACTACAAGGATTTCCTAAAAAGAAGTGTGGTAATCAGTTTTGTATGCATATTGAAGAGCATCTCGATGGCTCCTGCATGTTGCAGATCTTGTGCCTGTGTTTATGGAAAATACGTTCAATGTTTTTTCCCAAAGAACTCGATCCAATTTCTATGGATAGATATAAAGTGCCCAATATTCCTTTTTTTTAATGGATTTAATATTAAAAAATTTGCCTTGTAGTCTTGGTTGTTGCTTCTTTTCTGAATTTAACACTTCTTCTCATTGGCATGGTTCGATAGTCTCGTAGTTCTTCGATATTGTATTTGTTTAAGTAATTTGATCTAAAATGGATCATTTAACAATTATATGACAATGCATTGTGTCGATCCATCAGGATTTTATGGAAACAAAAATGAATTTCAAACAGTTTCAAACCAATGTTCGATTCTGCTTGTAATGCAGATAGAACATTGCAAGACCAAATCACAATGTTACAGTCCGGGCCCCTCCATAAAAATTATGTTTTCATATAAGCCTTGCTAAGTAAACAATTTCTTATTTCCCTTTCACTTGCTTGATTCCTTTAGTCAGGAAGAGAAATTTTTATTAGTTGTGTTGGAAGATTGGTTGTTGTCATTGATGTCAACCCTTGTCATTGGTTTTGGACCACAAGATTGATGAATGTATTTGGACATGAAGGACAATGCACATCTAGATACAACACCCATGGATGGATAGATACATCATGTTGTTTCTAGTGGTATTTGGCACATCACTTTTATCCTCATGGTCAAGGCGAAATGAATTTTTGAAGATGGCAAAGTGAATTGAAGAAGGAAGTACATGTAGGCCCTGAAGATAATTAAAGAAAAGGATTACAAAATAAGAAAGTGTCAGGTCAGACCTAATGTTAAAAGTAAGTGACATAAATGGTATAAATAAATATCATTATACATTCATTTGATACACAATTCGAATTTCATACGAAATCAGAAGTAAAGAAGGCTGGATTTCAAGGGAGGATGAAGTCTTTTGGTGATGTGTTCTAAGGTATGTTATTTTTAGGTCATCTTACCATTTTCACTATAACTTGTTTTATATAAAGATTAAGATGGTGAAATTTCTATGGTATTGAGAATACATATGAAGGTACCCGTGGTAAAAGTTTCATCTCTTGATTCACTATAATTATGGAGATACACTTTGTGGAAGATAGGGTTTTTGACTAGTCCTGAAGCTAGTCAATAAACAAGTGTTCCAGGTAAAATAATCATAACTTCTTGATAGAGAATCCAAATAAAGTGGGATGAATTGCATTGGAAATATTACAAACTGTAGTTTCTTGTGTGTGAGTTTCATAATTTGATGTTAAATATTGAGCATGGGGAATTATGTACAAGTTCGCTCTCCTGAATAAACCAGAATTGAATAAAGTCTACCATTCTTTCTATAACTTATTTTGAGGGAGGATTCAAGGAGTGAAACTTGGAGAAGTTTCAGAGAATAAATTGAGTAATATTATCTACAGGATCAAAGTATTCCAAGAATTGAAGAATTGAAGAAATTGAAAAAGTCTTAGGAAGCATTATCATGTTGTATGTGATGGTTGGTTGATGGTCATGATTTAATGTAAAGTTTTATTATCTCTCATATATTATTGAGTGGAAGGAAGGGGAAAGGATGGAGAGTTCAAACCTCTCTTGATATTGGAGGATTGTATCTTCCTTTTGGAGGTTTATTCCTTCCTTTACATTTGGAAGCTGTAGCTACCTTTGGAAGTCATTGTTAAGGTCCTAATCTGCACATAGGTAGATCAATGTATTCGGATGTAATAAAGGTCAATATTAATAAGGCCTTTCAATAAAATAGAATAAATTGAGTAATAGCTATCTTACGTGGATCAAAGTATTCCAAGAATTGAAGAATTGAAGAAATTGAAAGTTCCAGGAAGCAGGCATTATCATGTTGTATGTGATGGTTGGTTGATGGTCATGATTTAATGTAAAGTTTTATTATCTCTCATATATTATTGAGGAAGGAAGGGGAAAGGATGAGAGTTCAAATCTCTTGATATTGGGAGATTGTATCTTCCTTTTGGAGGTTTATTCCTTTCCTTTACATTTGGAAGTCAGAGCTACCTTTGGAAGTCATTGCTAAGGTCCTAATCCCACATAGGTAGATCAATGTATTCGATGTAATAAAGGTCAATATTAATAAGGCCTTCAATGTAAAATAGAATAAGGCGATGTAAGAAGACCTAATATAAGCTTCCACTTCTAGAAGGATCTTCCTCTAGATGCTTCTCTTAATAGACATATTTAGTATAAATAAGGGTCAAGGGTAAGAAAACCCTAGCTTGAGATTATTG
>SNQJ01S0239551.1:0-10423 GCA_010110895.2 Picea sitchensis
TGGTGCTATTTATCATTGGAAGGTTTACAACTAGGGTGTGGATTATGCTTCATCATGAGTTTGTAAGTGTTTTTCATCAAAACTTCTTGAATGAATGGTTGTTGATCTAATATCTTGCATACATTGTTATCTTGTTATTATTTGCTTCATCCTTGAAACCCTAGGGAGCCAACACACAAGTAGGTCGTGGCTTCATGTCCCCATGATAAAAGCCTTAAGCCATTTGATTTGAGGAGTTTTAGCCTAGCCATAGCTACACTAGACTTCCTCTTATCCTGAGTTAGTTTTGAGCACAAATTGAAGAAAGAAAGCATCCTAGGCCTAATTTAGTTTACACCTAGGGTTTGCTTCTAGGGTTTTGAAAAGCCTTGTCTTCTAAAAAACACTTTTCAGCCATAGGTTTGTGCCTGTAAGCTAGCCGTTTTGCCAAAGAAGTCTTAAGTAAAGAAGAAGAAGCCTTAGGCCTAGCCTTTGCTACACCTAAATTAGCCTTCTCTTCTTAGGGTTTAGATTTGGTGGCCTTGCCATAGCAACACCATCAAACCCTAACCCTCTTGTCTTTAAGTTTAAGTCTCTCCTAAACCATTAGTCTCACTTCAATTGACTCCATTAACCCAAGGCACTAGTCTATGAAGAAAGAAAGGCCCCAGGCCTAATTTAGTTTACACCTAGGGTTTGCTTTCTAGGCTTTGAAAAGCCTTGTCTTCTAAACAACACTTTTCAGCCATAGGTTTGTGCTTGTAAGCTACTGCTTGGCTAAAGAAGTCTTATGAGAAGAAGAAGCTTTAGGCCTAGCCTCAGCTACACCTAAATCAACCTTCTTCTTCTTAGGGTTTAGATTTGGTGGCCTTGCCATAGCAACACCATCAAACCCCTAAACCCTCTTGTCTTAAGTTTAAGTCTCTCCCTAAAACCATTAGTCTCACTTCAATTGACTCCAATAACTCAAGGCACCAGTCTAGAAACATTTATGCTTAAACTCTCTCTTTCAAACTACTTTAAATTGAAAACCCTAACTAACCTAGCGTCTAACCCTAGCGACTTGAACTAACCCTGATGAGATGACGTCTTGCTGATTTTGGACTTGCGTTTGGATAGAAAATTGCGGCCTAGTCATCTTACCATAGCCATAGAGGTCTCATTAATTTTCACTGGTTGAATTGGCTAAAACGTCCACTTCTTGGCTAGCTAACCCTAACCCTGCAACAAAAATTGTATAGGTGACGTCACACCGTTTATATCTCTTGTTTGGCATGCAACTTTGTGACATTTGTCATCTATTTTGATAGACTTTGAGTCATTAATTACTTTTGCAAGCTGATTTGAGGAAACGTTCTACTCATTTGTCTTCAAATTCATCTATAAACTAATGCTGACGTCACCTTCATAAGCAGCAACAATATTGAGACGCAACAATATTATTTAATGTATGAGCAGATTTGATATGTATAGCATTGTGATATAATACAAGGATTAATTGTTTACATTGAATGCCATATCTCTTGTGTATTTATTGAAGAAGTGATATAATCCATTGGTCTTTATTTAGTAATCATTGACTTCGTCAATAATTACATCTAATCATTTGCTCATGTATATGTATTAAAGATAGTCATAGATATATTGAAATACTAACCACTGCAGCACATATTCTAGTTTATTTGTCTTTTCTCGCAAACAGGTGCCATTCAGTGGAAGATCTCCTTTGACTATCTCTTTTGGGGCAGTAATCTGTGAAAGGGAATCACCTACCTTGATCCATTAAACCGTCAGCCTTTTCAAGAAACCAGATTACATAGGGATGTCTCCCTTGGACTAGCCCTCCTAAATAGAAAGAGCCTCCCATCAAGGTGACAGTGGGTGGGGAAGCTCCTGTTACACCGGTTTTAAGCCTCGACTCAAGCTACTTAAACCCTCCCTACAAACCGTGCGATAACAAGGCTCTTTTGCGGTAGCCCTAGAGGCGCCTCTCCATGCTGGTAACCACCTTAAACAAGGCTCGACTAGGTCTAATAGGCCTGCGACCGGCCTTGAACTTCACCACAGAAATTTAAGGGAGTGTTCGACCCTCTCCTCGTGCCAACGACAAGGGTTCTAGCAGCTCTCAAATTCCACGACATGTTGTGCAGTAGTCTTCTTCAGGATCTGCTCTGATACCATGTTGAATTTTAATGATGAGCTCAAGCACATGTGGTTTATTTCATTTTATGATAAGATTGAACGATAACCACTACAACAACAAAATCACTAGCTGCAGTAAACCAAGATCACAAGAAGAATAATCATGCACAAAGACACCATAATTTATCCTGGGAAAACCCTTCTCAATCAAGGGAAAAACCCAACAATCCTTTGCTTATATTGCCAAGAGAAGATCCACCAACCACCACCAAACCCTAACACACAAGAAGGTGCCCTATAACTGAGAAAGATAACACCTTATAAGGATGCACACTTCAGCCGTACAAGTAGGTATGAAATCATGAGATGACAAGTGAGAGTGATCCACAATGGGGATCTATCTTTCATATAAATACAAGACTTATACACATCAAATGGATGTGTTGATTGGCACACTAGCGTCGATTTGAACAACTTTAAATATAATTAATCATTACACAATATCAATTATCTTTTACACGGTGGGGCCGACTTGTACCCTTTACAACACAAATTAGGGTTACAACAAATCTTACTCTCAAACAATATAGCAAGGGATCCACACATCCTCTAGTGCTCAACCTTAGGGACAGGTCCACCTGTGCTCAACCACAGTGATGTCACTCTCAACAGATTAACTCAACCAAGTTCATAGGAGTATCATCTGGAGAGCCATCTCAAATGACTCAACTAAGTTCATGGGAGTCAGACAAGAGACCATCTCAAGTCGTCTCAACTCTGTCAAAAGGAGCATGACAAGAGACCACACATCATCTCAACTCAATCCAGAGGAGTATGTCACACCCATCACATGGGCTCTCTCACAGATCGTCTCAACTCGGTCCAGAGGAGAACGACCTGGAGAATGTCTCATGAAGCTGCAATCAACAACACCACCATGATAGTTAACTCAGGTATAAAAACACATTATTCATTAACAACATAGTTAGTTTTTAACCAAAAAATCAGCGGAAGCATTAACAAGAGAAACCAATCACATTGCACATGAGATTTTAGGTAAAACCCTTGGAAAAACCCTTGCAGGAAAACCAGATCTTTTATTATGCTTGGGCTCCCTTCTTGGGATAATGGCCCTTCAAAGGATTACAAAGCAGTGATAACCTAGCCCACTTGACTGCTATCTTTCTCACTTCCCCTTGCACATTTCCTCAGCCCTGCCCACTCACACTTAGATGAACTCTCTTAACCTTCTTAGTGAGATCTCCTCACTTTCTCCCTCAGTGTGTCTCATCCCCTCGCTTAGGCTTCCTTTTATTACAATGAGGTTTGATCAAATCAATCACTAACCCTAGATCTTCAAAGTGATCAAAGGCTGAGATCTAACCTCACCTTCACTTTAGATCTAATGGATATGACTTAATCAAACACTCACTTAAGTTACTAATGCCACTAACTTGGGCATTTAATTCAATTAATAAAAATAACATTTACTTTAATAATTAGCAAATAAAGTGAACTTCCTAAGGGTTTTTTAGAGGTTACAAACGACGACTTTCATAGGCTAGACATCGAGCCTTTATGGAAGTACCTGTCCGATGCTACAAAAATCAACACTCCCTCTTAGCGAGGAAGGTACCTCTGCCACTTGTAGGTGGCTCTATCTTTGCTATCAGATCTGCTACCTTGCCAGCTTTGGCTGCTTTCTCAGCCATCTCGCTCGAACTTGTTTGCGGAGACTTTCCTCTAATCATGCTCCTAGAAGCTTCCTGCTCTTGAGCATCCTGCATGGTCATCTTGTATCATGACATCTTTTGGATAGATTTGGAAGGCTACTCCTTCCCATTGGAACCCGAAGGATGACTCCTTTTGAGCTACTGAACCTTCTGCTTCTTGTCCTCTATCGCTCTGCTACTGCTTGCCATAGGCTTTCCCTTTAGCCTATACAGGTTGCTCTCTCTAAGTCCAAAGACATCTGCTTTTTTTGAGCTAGATCCTCTCGGCATTACAATGCCTGTCCATCTTGAAATAAGTCCTCATAGCTCTTCTTCTCAATCACTGAGACTAAAAGTACACTCCTCCTGGGTTCTGGAACCCATAACACATTTGTTGCTCACAATATGCCACCTGAATCCATCCATAATGACACCGTTCCAGATCCCTGCATTGCATGTTTGGTCTCTGTTATCGCACAAGTTGTAGCTTGGGAAAGGCCCGACCCAACCACCAATTAACGACAACTTAGAGAGCACCTACCCACTGTCGCCTTAGGTAGGTGTTCACGTCACTTTAGAGGTAAGGTAGTCACCTCAAGGGGGGAATACCGGTGACCCTAGGAGGAAATAAGACGAAAGATGATAAGTATGAATGGATGTCCCTATAGGTCAATTCTAAATGATAGGAAGAGGTTGGAAAACGGTCTTGGGAAGGTTTAAAGGTTGCCAAAAGAGTTGAATGACCTGACGAGAGTAAAGTACCTGTCCGAGACACAAATGAAAAACCAAGGATGGTTGTAATATGTTAGTTTGGACAAGCAAGTTAATTTTGTTGTCCCTAATTGCAACAAAAGCAAATGATATATATCAACTCGTAAAAGATGGTAAATGATGCAAAATAAGTGCTAAAAGTATGATTGAATAATCAAGAGACAAGGTAGTGAAGGCTAGCTCAACTCAACAATGATAATGCAATATTCTAACACAAAATCAAGGCTGAAAACAAAAGCTTACAACAATGATATTTATCAGCCTTATGGCTGTAGCAAACCAAGCTTAATAGCAGAAAAATCAGCCATGAAAACTACTTCTAACTAGCTAAACAAGTGTGCTAGGGTTAGTAGAGAGTTAGGACAAAATTATAGCCAATTCCTAGGGTTAGTTTAAGAGTTATGAGGGGCTAGAAAATTAGTTTTCTGCAACCTTAATGGATGTAGGTTAGTTTTCTAACAACAATAAGAATTGATGGTTGAAAGGAGACACTTCAATGAGGGAAGAGAGCCAAAGGCTCAAGGAACAACTTCCCAAAGAGACAACTTCAAAACTTGAAAAATTCACATTTACCAAGACAACAATTTATTTCTCCAATGCAACAAGTAATGACTAGTGCCTTTAATAATTGGGTTAATGGAGTCAAACAAGGAAAGAACTAGAGGTACTACCTCTTTTGGAGTGTAAATCCTCTTACTCCCCAAGGCAAGTATCCCTAGCTAGGGTTTAGGCTAAGAGGGCATATGCACTTATACTTCTCTTACAAACCCCTGTTAAACCAATAAAATTTAAACATAAACTGATGATGGCTGAGGTGGGGGTGTATGCCCTTATACTTCCCACCCAACTCTAGCAAAATAACCTTGTCTTGAAACAAAATGATAATACAATGCAAAAAAGCCTTACAAATTCAAGGAAAATGCTAAGATAAACCACCACAATATCAAAGAAGAGCCTTCCAAGGCTAGCACATCCCTTCCATCAACCAAATAACCAAGAAAGTAGCCATACACAAGAGAGAAACTAGCCAAAGATAGTGAAAATTTCAGTCTAGTACTTCTCCAAATGGGAGAGTTATGATTTAAAATGAGATCTTATGATCTCTATATATACAAAATGTCACTAACATAGTTTGTCCACATAATTTTAGGGTAAACCACAAGGTTAGGGGTCAACAACCCTAATTTTGCCCCTTTACACAAATAATATTAAACAATTCATCTTTAAATTCACTTTTTGCACAAATGAAAACCTTAAGAGTGACATCACCTCTTTAGGAGGGGCGTTTTGGCACTTTTAGGTCAAACATTGAGTTGGAGATGATAGGGTTGGGTCTCCAAAGCCCATGTGTCTCCAATCCAACCTTCTACTTCATGATACAAGGGTTCCTTCTGTTAGAACACTTAGAACTTATAACTTTTATTCTTTTGTTTTTGCCTCTTAGAAATAAATATTTCACCCAAAAAGAAAAAAATTAGGAAATTGCCTTTTAATTTAAATAAATCCTTGGTCGTTATAGATCAATAAGACACTTACAATGTCGTCTGTTTATGAGTTGTACTAAGTTGATCAAACGGTTCTTGTGATCTCCGGAATGTAAAAGCTGTCCGAATTTTAAAAGAAACCCTTTAATGGTCACTTCGGAGCTTCGCACTTCGAGAGTTTCAAGAAAAATAAACAACAAAACCACCGAATCTATGAAGTCCTGAAGATATTTCCTCGTGATATTTTTTCAAAAAGACTTACAGATGAGTCATAGGACACATGTCTTTTAATCTTTTTGGGCTGACACGTGGCACTTATTTTTAACATTTGTTTCAGATTATTCCCTCAATTTCAAGTGACACGTGTCACCCCTCCTTTCTTAACACGTCACTAAGAATGCCGTCATCTCTTCCACTTCACTCTGGGAGATTGCCCTTCAGGAGTTTAAACAAATATTGGGTTCAAAACCGCCGAAGAACGAACCACACTTTTAAACAAATGAACCCCCAGAGCTCCGGAGTTCCAAAGCCTGAAATATATATATAACGGTTCGAAACGTTTTCCCCAGGAATTCGGCCTCCGAAGGATTTGTATCATCTTTCATAAAAAACCCCCGAATACCGAACTTCTGAAGTACTTAAGGCTAATAAAATGTTTAAAAAATGATTAATTAAAACATAAATGCGATTAATTAGAGATTAATTTTTCCGGGAATTCAGCCTTTAGGAAATTTCTGCCCTGTCACATTCAAAACCTCTGAACGCCGAACTGCCAAAGTATTAATGACATTTATGATTGGCTAAAGTTAACGATTTTAATAAAGATAGTGAATCACCAGGTAATAATTTCTCTGTCAGTAAATCAATACGAAGATCGATAGACTTTATGAATAAAACATTTTGAATTGCAAGTCATTTTACCATTTGCAATTAGAATTTTTCATTGAGTAAAGAGCTTACAAACTTCTCTTGTTACAGGAAGGTTAATTTCATTTCCTTGAGGATTATGGCACCACACAAAGCTGCGAAGAGGCAAGATGCATTAGCAGATGATTCCAATCCAAACATAGACATTCTATCAAACACCACTCCGCGAATTAAGGATACCATCAAGTCTTGGAAGTAGGTCTACGATATCTTAGAACATGAGATTCTTATCTGCCCAGACGATCCTGCTGAGGAAGACGACGAGTCCTTCCAACCAAGCTCAGATTAGTAGCTCAGTGGGAACTACACAAGATTGATGCACGTCCTAAGACTTTACCCTATAATGATATGATAATTTGGGTTCTTTAGCACGTCGACATTCAAACTAGAAGCATTATCAGTTATCAGAAGACCTCCATCAGCTCTTTTCGATCGGAGAACTTGCAAGTAATGTATAAACTTTCTTCTGCACTCAAATATACTTACAATGCATCATTTCTCCTGGATTTTGAGAGAAAATAATGCTCTCAATACGATAGAAATGGTCATGATATAATCAAGCCCTGGTGGGGACATCCGAATAAATTTAAAACCGACGCTCATGGTATGTATTCCATGACGTCCTTAAATGATCATATCTTATATATAGCCATGATGTTCTGTCGTTTATTTGGAAAAAATAACCCTTCACATTTCTCAATTGAGTGGGTGGCTATAATGAATGAAGTGTCTGAAGTCTACACTTTCAATTGGGCTAAAATGTTGCTTGAAAACCTGGCTAAGGATATTACTGAGTACCAATCATTGAAATCAAAAGGGCAACCTGCTCCTTTTTACATGTATGCCATTTGCTTCATGACCCCATTCCCCCTGATGAACTGGAGTTGGACCTTGACTAGTTCTGAGCCTATACATTTCTTCCACTCCAAACTATGGGAAGAAAATGATAAAGATTTATTTTACGATATCTATCACAATGTAGTGGTACCTATTCATATAGCTATCTATGGCCACCCGCCGCCCAGGATTTCAGAAAAGATTATGGGAAACTTAGGCACATTTGCAGACTGGTACATTGATGAGAACTTCTCTTACATTAGAGTGTTCGGTTGTTCCATTCCTTCTCATGCCCTTCCACAATTTTCACCTGACATGCTGGTGTGCAGAGAAGTGACATCCCAAATAGTAGCAGGAGGAATCACCAAGGAATTGAAAGCGGCTCAGAAAAAGGTATGGTCAACTTTTCCCATTCAGGTTGGTATGTTTACATTGTTAGATTTTGGTCATACCAAAGTTGAGGCTACAGCCTTGGAAGATGTCAAATTAGTTGACATCGAATTCAAAAGACATGATCCACATAAGGTGGTAGAGAATCATTTGGCTCAATACAACATGAAAAGATACATCCACGAAGAGTCTCCTTATGATGAGATTTTCAGGGGAGATAGATCCTATGAAGAAGTTCAAAATAGATTTCAAACTACCTCCTGACCAACAGATTGGTTTCCTTAGCTTCCAAAAGCATAGACAAAACAATTTACGTAAGATTTTACAAGGAGAGTCAAGTCCCATTCCATCTTCACAGGAAGTTAAATCCATAGAATCTCAACCAAGTTTCTGTACTAAGAACAAAACTGAAGAAGTATCAAAGAGTTCAAATGGGTTATTTAAAGAGATAAAAACATCACTGCTAGGTATAAATGATCAACAAATATTATCCCAGTTTGAAACTTTTATGAATCAGGGACAATTTTTTCCCCATTCAACACTAGTTACTTCTGCTGCCATCCCAAACACAACAGGTCCATAAAGCTCCACCACAATTATCTCTCTTATTCCCTCATTAACCCCTTTAGTAACCAATTTGGAGGTCGTTCACATAGATGAACTTACTCCTATATTTCCTTAAGAAATGCCTCCCTCTTGTTTTGTTTTCAACAAGAAAAGGAAAGCTATTGTAAAGAAATAATCTCAGCAAAAAGATGGAGTAGTTACTAAAATAAAAAAAATAGTGTATGATGGAAAAGGCCAAGATGATCCTGAGTTTGCCAAGGAGGTTGCAGATTCACTAGGGGCCTTCGTCACTACCAACCGATGGCCAGTGGATAATCTGATTAAGCAACTACAACAAAAATCTCTCTTGGTGGGACAATTGCAGAATGAAATGAAAAACACAGAGCAGGTTGTCAGGAGCAGAATAAATCATGACATAGAGCAAATCAAGTTAAATTACCAACAACAGATGAAGCAGTTACATGAGAAACTCGAGCTAGTTTACCAGAATTCACAGACCAACAAAGCCATGGTTAATCAACAGGACAATTTGATAGAACAACTGTAGGCTAAATTAGTCATAGTGGAGAATACAACAATAGACATCACTACTTTCAAAGCACAAGCATCTGCAATCAATGAGAAGCTGGAAGTTGTCCAACAAGATCTATATCAAAAGGTAGATACTATTCATAAATACTATCAGGAAATAAATAAATCTCTGAAAAGTATTTATGTGAAAGAAAATGATGCATGTGTGGTTAGATTCAAGTTTCAAGAACTCATTATATGGAGGTAGAAAGCCAATATCCCTGGTCTCGCCCCTTTCTCACAATATGAACAAGTGAAGGGTGAAATGGAATTGAAAGTTTGGGAGACAAATCTAGAAGAAAGCAAGAAACTTGCTAGAGAGGCAAAGGATGCTTGTTTGGAGACACAATCTTCTGTAGAAACAAAATTGGTTGAATTTGAAGGAAATGATATCTCAGAGGCACTAGGGCAGATTGAAATAGAAACGAATAAGGAAAACTCCAGAAAAAATAAGGAAAATATTCAATTTGTCATCCAACAAATGAATCAAATTGTTCTGCTCAAGATCAATGAGTTGTTGGTAAAGACAAATTTACAGTATTAAATTACATCCTAGGTGTTACACATTATTTTCGTCACTCTTATGACCATTAATGATGTAAACCTATCCTTTGTCTTTAGAAGGATCAGTGGCCTGAATTCCTGAAGAAAGAAGGGACAAGAACTTTGCCTGAGAGAAAAAGTTGTATTTTCCTTTGTAACAACTCTATTAAGGAAGATTTCTGCAGGTTGCACTATACACAGGGTGCGGAAATGTTTGATTTCTGCACCTTGCTCTATAACTAGGTTGCGGAGTTTCCGCAGGTTGCTCTATAGCTAGGGTGCGAAAATTCTTGTGCGTGGGAAAAACGAGCATCTTCTTGATGCTTCTAGAAGGAGTATCTTCTATGATGAGGTGGACTCCAAATGGTTTGGATCTTACTCGCTTTCATGATTTAGTGGGATCATCCTAACCTGCTCACCTTATCCTCTTTAGCTTATAAAAGGAGAGGAGCTCTCATGGAGAAAGTTAGATTGGCTTGTTATTGAGTTTTGTAGCTTGGA
>SNQJ01S0239552.1:11048-22180 GCA_010110895.2 Picea sitchensis
AAGAAGAAGAGTTCAAATCATACTCCGAAGATATGGAGGATAATAATGAGCATGAGGAAGAAAGGGAAATCCCGCTTTAGAACAATCATCCCTGGTTGGCCAGAGATGTTGTGGCCATCCCCAGACGAATACATAATCTTCCCTGACATCCAGAGAAACTAATTCCTAAGTACAACCCCGAAACTTCAGGTTTACCTGAAGATCACATCAATAAGTTCATACTTGCGATCAGACTTATGAAAATTCAATATGAATACATAGTTTGCAGACTCTTCCCCTACACATATGAAAATTTAGCTTCCGGGTGGTATTTCAACTTGCCTGTAGGATCGATAACCAACTGGACCAAGTTACAGAAAGACTTTCTAGATAAGTTTGTAGAAGAAAACACCACAGGGGCCCTGATGGCTAAGTTGTTCGCAACCACCATGAGCCCAAAAGAAAGGGTCAAAGATTTCAATCAGATATTCATGACCATATTAAACAAATTCCATCATGCAGTGAAACCAACTCAAGAGTTACAAATCAAGGTTTATGCCAACGCACTCCCGACTTCTATTTCTATGTTTGTAAAGAGAGCCGCTAAGCAAAACCTGGCGGAAAATTTTGAAGAAGCCAAAATGATAGAATTTCAGATGAAGGGATGTAAATAAGGTCAGGTCTCTCTAGTAAAGAAACAAACCTATCACCCTCCCAGGAGAGGACTTGTTTTGACTAGGCCTCCGGTAAAATCGGTTGAACAGACTCTCGATAGAGGTAATGGTGATATAGAAGATCTACAATGCATGGTTAAGAAATTATCGAATGAAATCATAGACATGAAGAGAAATGAAAAGGAGGGAAACCAAGGTCAAAGGCCCTATAAGCCTTTCTTTAAAACAAACCCACCTTTCAAAGCAATTGAACCTCCCCTCGCTCACTTAAATATCGATCTAGGCAATGTCACATCTGATTCTTTCTGTAATTATCATCAGGATAACCACTCCGAAAGAGACTTCCCTCAATGGGTACATGCCATGAATTTGATGGTCAATAGGTTTCTAGACGAAGTCTCTCTAGCCAAACAACCAAGTAGTTTGGTTATGAATACAGTGGACTAGGAAGAAGTTGACCCACCATGAGAGATAGCCATGCTGATATAGGATCCCGACCTGATCATGCCTTCTAGCGATCTTTTTGAGTCTTGGGAACAACCCGTGGAAGTTTCAGCGATACAGATGCACAGTAAGGGTCTGCCCGGCTCAAAAGATATCGACGCCACCCGAGCTTCGCAAAGTAAGTTAAATCCCGACCACCAGAAAATGTCTTTTTCTCTCGGTAAAAGGCTTATAAGTATTCACACCCAAGAGTCTCCCAAACTAGATTACAACGTGGTCAAATATCTCAAGAAGCTAAAGGAGAATGTTTCAGTTATGGATATATGCAGGATCCCTCAGCAGAAAGACTTTCTATTACAGGCCTTAAACTCTGCAGAAAACCTGACGACGGGCAATGGACCAGAAAGAAGTTTGACTCACATAGGTCCGGTGAGAGAACCAATTGTGAATGCATGTTCGGGAGATAGAAAATAAAAAACTTGTGTCCCCCCGTTCCTCCTAACGTTTGAAATCTTCAATAGAAACATCCACAACTATTTAGTAGATTATGGAGCATCCTCCAACATCATGCCCTTGTTTGTTTCCAAGAAATTGAATGTCGTTCCTCTCAAGACTGATAAACATGTCATACAACTGGATAGGACTCAGGTCAAGTCCATAGGAGAACCCAAAGATGTGATGATCAGGATATCAACGCACCCCACCTTTGTGCAAGTGATCGACATTATTGTAGTAGATATCCCAGAGGCATATGGTCTATTACTAAGCTGAGAATGATCTGAAAAGATAAACGGATACTTCAGTACAGACTGGGCACACCTTTGGCTAACACTGAAGGGATACAATAAAATGATCATAATCGATAGGGAGAGATATCTGAAACATACGGTCACTGATTTAGAATCCCCTAATGAACCCTCGTCCACAGATTTCCCCATACTGGGCAATTATTCCTACGACTCCTTCTCTGGAAACTTCGTTCCCCTCTTATTCGATGTTCCTCTTCCTCAAAAATTCGAACTGATCTTTCAAGACAAATCGTTGATACTAACAGGAGACACCTTCTTCTTCCAAAACTCGGCACTAGAACTTGCAAAACGAGAGGTCAGGGAACAAGAAAATAATAAGGGAAATGAAAATAGTGATCCCTGTTCACAAATCTGGACCCTCTATTTCGATGGATCCAAATCTCACGAAGGCTCTGGAGAAGGATGCATCCTCATAAATCCTATTGGTAAACATCATTTCTTGTCGTATAGGCTATAATTCAAATGTACCAACAACACTGTTGAATATGAAGCTCTAGTACAAGGATTAAGGAAAGTCGTAGATTTGGATATCAAAGGATTGAAAGTTTTCGGGGACTCCAAAATTATTGTTAGACAAGTAAGAAATACTATACATTGAAATTCTCCTCATATGAAGAACTATCAGTAGGATGTGCATAGGTTGATAGTTCACTGTGATCCCCAAAACAAAGAATATTCTTGCTGACTTCTTGGCCACCATCGCTTCCAGGCTATCACCTTTAGAAGATTACGAAGCCTTCTGATTCACTGTGGATCTTCTCTACAAACCATCGGTACCTAATAACATTTCCAATTGGAAATTCTTCAAAGGAGATGAAAAAATCATAAACTTCTTGACTAACCAAGACAATTTCAAAGACATCACTATTTATGATGAAGAATTCCAACAACTATCCATAGAAACCAATCGTCAGATGGGACGACCAATGTATAAATTAGAAGGTCACACGATCCCAAAAGGGATAGCCAATATAGAAAATATTTTTGATCTTAGGGAGCGATTTAAGGGACCCAAAAATGCAAAGAATGGTATCTCTTGTCCCTTGAATGAAACTGTAAATCTTGGAACCCCAGAAATTCCAAAGAATGTGAATCTGGGCAAGACTATGTATAAGGAAGAGAGGAAATCCTACCTCAAATTATTCACACAATACCAGGACGTCTTCGCATGGTATTATAGGGTTTTGAAAACGTATGATACCCACATAATTCAACATACCATCCCTTTAAAACCGGAGTTAAAACCTTTCCAACAAAAGCTCTAAAAGTATCACCCAACCCTGGAACCTCTTATGTATCAGGAATTAAAGAAGCTATTATATGCCGAGATCATTTTTTAGGTTAGGCATTTCACTTGGGTAGCAAACCTTGTCCCGGTGAGGAATAAGTCAGGAGAGATCCGCCTATGCGTAGATCTTAGGAACCTCAACGGAGCCTCAGAAAAAGACAATTATCTAGTCCCGTCGATGCAACAACTCATGTAGACCATATCGGGCTCAGAGATTTTCTCTTTACTAGATGGTTTCTCAGGATACAACCAAGTCCTTGTTTTGGAGGAAGATCATTTAAAACAAACTTTCTAAACCAAATGGGAAACCTTCACTTATAAACGGATGCCTTTCGGGTTTATTAACATAGGAGAAACCTTCCAAAGAGCCATGGACGTAGCCTTCTGGGGATTAATTAATAGGTGCGTGGTAGTGTATCTAGATGACGTACAACAAGGAATCATCTTAGTCATTGAAGGGCCCTTAATAAGATACATAAATAATCGGTACGCTAAATCTTCCCCCAACACGCTTAAGAGTTCGGCATCGGTAAATGTTAAAGGTGATGAAAGTCGTTTGAGGAGTTTAAATTAACACCGAACACCGATCTTCATCAGCGTCGGCAGTTGAGAGTCTTTCTCTTATGATTGAAATTTTGCAGAGGTATAGCTGAAGACCGACCTGATTGGCTTCAGCAGGAAAATGAAGAGGTAAGTTTCGCGCAAAGAGGAAAGTGATATCGCCAATCACCGACACCCGAAGTAATTTCGGCGTCGGAGAGTTACAAGATAAAGTACACATTAAAATTTTACATTTGAAATTATCAATCCCCAACGCCACTCAAGTATATATACTCACAATATCTTCCCCCTTTAGCATTGTTGATGTGAGCAGATCCATTAAGTGAAATCCTTACCCATCATCCAAATGCTAAATTTTATGTTCAAATATTTTAAGTGACCCCGGGTTAATAAGCCACGTCAACGTCGATCAATGTCGGAAGTTCTAGAGAAAACATATCAACAATTTCATATTTGCAAAAGTAACAATTATAAAATCACATGATCTGCGAAAAACTTAAATAAAAGAATGCAGTTAATTTACATCCAAAAGGGGACATGATACATTCAAGAAGCTTCAAGTTTTTCGTACAACTAGAAATTTCCCCACCGAACTTGGGCTATATACGAATAGATATTGTCGGCATATTTACTGACCGACCCAGTCACAGTGAGAATAAAAATCTCTTACAACAAGAGGGAAGAAATGTTAAGTGTAACTGTGGGCAACCCAAAGCAGGAGGGTCACCCATTATGCATCTCCTGCGCGCGCACCCTCTCCGGGACTGCTTCTCGCACCATGTGTCGTTTCCTTTTCCTTGTTCGCTTCCATCCTCGGTGCCTCGTGCAACTGCACAATTGTATCTTGAGATTATCGAAGTTGTCTCTGGAGATAAATTGTGTTTCCTCCGCGACCCTTCAATGTCGATACCCCCTGGTTCTTCTCCGCCAATTGGTTCCGCAACTCCCTATTTTCTTGATAGAGTTAAGCTATCGTGATCTGAGCTTGCTCTAACTATTGGGTGGGACTCTTAACGGGAGAACCTAGTCCTTTTACCCTCCCCTTTCATCCCCCTCTTCCTTTACTGGCAGTCTCCACAAGCCTCGACTAGTTAGTAAGCATCGTAGACTCCTTAACGACCGGGTATACACTCAGCTCATCTCGGGGGCAGTCTCCCTCCCTTTTTCACATGTCTTTCCTGGGCCTCCCTCTTCTCCGTGGTGTCCACTCCTTTGGGGGAATGACCCCCAGCATACCCCTTTCAGGCGTACTTCCCTCCACCCCAACTTCCACTAGAGGTGTCGGTGCCTTCCCCAAGAAAATACCTATACCTCTCGTCGAAAATTCAAAGCCACTGGGAGCCAATAAGAAGGAGTCCCAAGTGCGTTGGGGCTTAGACCTAGCATTCTGTCTACCTCACAAACCATGTCCCTTGTTAGGGGAGGATTCCATAATACAATGATGTGGAGGATTGGATGCCTATAGGTGATAAGGACCACTGCACTGAGTCTCGCCTAAATAAACGCACCAAATCAGCGTCACAGAGGCACAAACGCGACTTATGCATGGAATTCCTCACTGAATTCATAGGATATATAGTGAAACAAAGAAACAAACTAGAGCATGCTGAAAGAACACTCACATTTCGTGACAAGATTCCTTGAAGACATAGTGCGTCACAACTACTCGTCGGACATAATCCAGAACGCTTGAAGTGCCACCGAATGGAGTCCCAGAGAATGTGCAGTACGATCGCTCCAATTTCTTTAAAATCCCCGGCTTCCATTATTGACAATTGATAGTTGACACACTTGGTGATATGCCTTCTAGAATAATTTAATGACTTCCTTACTATGATAACCGACCTTCTTGGACCATACACATGCACCCTCAACTCTAGAATATTTTCCCAGTCCCAAAGGTCAAGCAGCCACTATGACGGTTTTGACGCATGTATCCGTTGTACTCAATTTACCACACTATGGGGTGACGAAATGACTCATTTAAACTAACGAAGAATGATGACATGGATGGAATACATCATAGGTAATTAAAATGAGAAACTGGGATCACGTAAGTATTGAACGGTCGAGAATAATGAGCTTCACAGGATCACACCGATCCATTATGTTGTTTAGTACCTTATGTCATATCGCTTGATCGTTAAACTATCTCAAATCCTCTTGCAGGAATGACTCCCTAATCTCCGAACAAAGATTTCTCTGCGATCTCATCGATAAACCAGAAAGAAACATCGAAGCAGAATCGATAGAGTGATGAAGGAAGCAGGTCTCCCCGAGTTCGTCACCCCCGATAATTTCATTGACTTGAGCAATGTGGTCATGATGCATGTAGAACAAGATGCATTATGGACCGAAGAGTTCACGAAAATAGCCGACGCGAAGCTAGGGTAAGTACGACAATTCACCAAACATATGATCAAAGCCCGAACCATGCTACAACAACTAAAATTTAGTTTAGTAAAGTATCGGGTGTAGGCAATAGACATCAGGGGAATATATGCGGCCCCGATGGAACAACATAGATTTTCATGGGCTCAAACTTGTGAGAAATAGTTTCTCAGTTGGACTGAATACGAGAGTAGTCATCCTTTCCAAGAAGTATCTCAAGACGATTGTTAAAGAAGTTGTTAGAAGATAACACCATGTGGCGATTTATGTTTTGTTGAAAATGCAATTAGCCATTAGTTTCGGTTAGAACTCTGTTCTATAAATAAAGACATCGGGCAATTAGCAAAGGGTCGATGGTTGTTGTAAGAACTCTTTCTTTGAGATGTTAAGAATTATTTTGAGACTGCTATGAATTGAGAAGTCCTTCTAGACCAAAGACAAACTATTTTCATCAGATGTATGTGATTGGACCTGGAGAAGAACTACTTCCTATCCTATTTCATGAATTATGTAGTAATGAGTAAGAGAAATTAATTTTTTTGTCAATTTATCTGGTGCAATGTATTGATGTTCTTTTCTTTAATGATGAAGATAAATCATTGTGTTGTTATGTAATGCATGGTTATGGTAGATGAATTATTTTGCTTCCCATTATCTTGTTACATATGTGCTTTCTTTATGATAGCTGTTTTCTTAGACAGTAATTAGTTGCTCACACGGTTAATGTATTAGTACTAGGCCTGTGGTATAGAGTAATTGTCTACATGTTGAGCAATGGGTTATCCTAAGATTAACCTTTTCCCAGTAGTTAAAACTTAATCCTGTTAATTGTCAAGTTGGTTTATGTTGTCTTGCATCTCTCATATCAGCCCCACCCAAGAGAAAATACAGAAGAAAATAGTCCTAATTGAATGAAGAGCCTTCACAAAGAAACACAAATCCCATAGATAAATTGGTCGGATCGCAAGATCTAGAGAACCTTTCCATTTTAAATGTTGTAGAGTCTAATTGGACCTCAATGGTGGGTTTGGTTCCTACTATTGAGACAAGGGATTTAGGTCCCATCAACAGATACATCTTGATTTCATGTTCAACAATTTAAGCATATATCCCTGGAATCTCTTCATATAACCAAGTGAAAATGTCCCAAATCTCCTTGAACAAGGTGGTGTAATCATAGATCTCCTCAGGAGAATACTCTGCGCCAATGAGCACATTTTCTATGATGTTGGGATCATTTGATATGTTGATAGGGATCATTTCTAAAATATTTTCCATGTTCCCTTCACCATAAACATTATTTTTCACTAAAGTGTTCACGATATTATGAACATTGTCATTTATGTGGACTCAGAACTCTCCTCTTTCGATACGATCTATCTCAGGAATTAAATAATATCGGTGATCTACATCATCCCAGGGTCTCTCTAGACCATCATTTCCTCTAAAATAGCCTCAACTGAGGGCAGTACCTTCTCGAGAAAAACTCGAGAATGAAAAGAGTTAACCGCACAAACGGGCATCATAAGATTGTCAAATTCCTCCATATGAAGAGGATTTGGATCTAGGTATGCAGTGGTCATTTGAATGGATTGATAAAAAAATTTGGCTACAGATAAAGGCTTTTCCATTCCAACATGATTTAGTCCTTCTATCAATTCAAATGGGGATGGTAGAATCCAAATATTCTGAAAGTATGTCACCCGAAAATGGTTCACTTGAGATATAGGAATTTATGAACTCAAGCTAGCAGGAGTGGAACAAATTTACAAGATTGGCACTATGATATTAAAGGTTCCATCAATGAAGAATACATTCCAATTCCAATACTTTTGATCATTGCCTCAGAACATTCTATCAACGGGAGAGTACATCCTAGTCGTACAAATGGATCTAAATGTCTGAAAGACAATTGGTCGATAGTCACTATTTTCCCTTCATGAGGAAAATAAATCACTTGAAATACTGAAGATATGATAGTTCTCATAGCATAAGTCCAACTATGACCTAGAAAGAGGTTGTAATCGAGTGGAGCCTTGACTACTTCCACTTATATGTTTATGGTTTTTCCCCCCAAATATACACAGAAGGAGGAAATTATCCCATGGGGTCATAAAGAATGACCATCAAAATTCGTCGGGAGATTAGGGGATGGAGCGAGACCTATATAATTAATAGATTTCCAACAAGAGAGAGACATCACACATGTTAATTCCCCCTCATCGATCATTGTCCTAAAAATATTCTTTGTGGTGTACACTTGAATTTGGAAAGTGACGTGATAAGGGAGGAAAGGTTTGACATTATAAGGGTCAAACGTGATGAGTTGTGAGATAGACACATTCGTATCCCTGATAGTGGAAAGTAATGCACTATGTTATGCTAGGAAACATTGAAGTACCTTGAGAGAAGACATCACACCCAACAACTAGGCAAAATATTCCATGATGGAATAATTTTGATTGACCCTAGAGTTAGGATTATGTGAGGCTCTCTTTTACACACCCTTGGGCATGCGAGGAATGGAATCACTTACAAGAGGCTTCTCGATATGAAGAGGTTATTGTGGCTCAAGGGTTTCCTTACTCTTCGACCCAGACTTGGGTTTATCATAATCATGTGCTCAAGTATGTAGATAAGCATATTCACTCATCATATATATATTAGATGGTGTTTTGTTAGCTGGGGGAGTGTTGGCACAAGGGGCAGACCCAGGGTTCAACGCTACAACAATGCACCAACAAAACCCTAACTACCATCCCTTTCAGCAACACCTGCGAAGAAGATGAATTCTCACCCGAGGTAGAGGCAGGGGTGGTTGCAGGACTCAAGTGTCGACAACCTTAGATGGGACAAGGATCTGTGATTATACAACTTAATAGAGAAATTAGCACCATCAGTTCCACAATATGAAATCAATAACCACTTTGATGATAAAACAAAGCTTCATAACATTTACACTAATCTAATATATTTAAGCACTTAGCATCAATAGATAGGTCATATCTAGATGATCAAGCACTCCTCACATTCATATAGATCAGATATAACATTCTCATACATTATTAGCACTAAGCATAAGCATATCTATCTAATCATCTCCAAGCACTTAGAAATTTTCATAAACATATTCAGACAAGCACAAAGCAGAAAAACACAGTGTTTATGTGGTTCACCCCCTCCCTGGGGCTATGTCCACCAACTTTTCTTCTTTATTATCTTCAGTCAATAGGTTACAAGCACAGAGCCATCAAAACCCTACTCTGCATAGGACAAAGGATCTGAGTAGCTCATTAGATCCCTCTTCCTTGTGTTACAGCACAAATCCTTCCTCAACTTCTTACAACGACTTGCACTTATCTCTGCAAGTCTCACACAGACACTTCAATCACATAGATATAGAACTTATCTCATTAACCTACCGATCGGTTCTTTCTTGCATTGCCTAGACATCTAATTGTACTTTACAATCTAGGCATAAGCATGGGTAAACCCATGGGCTGACATCCCAATCCCATTACATATTCCCAAAAACCCAAAAAGGACCCAAAAAGGGACTGAGATCCCGTGATCTCCACTTCATCTTGCACTCCTCCTTCGATAGGCTGTCAAAGTCCCAAAATAGGTCAATATGACCAATAGTCTTCCAAAGCTTGGTCAAGGGCCAACAAGCCCCCAACACTCACCCGTGACTCGTCCCGAGCCACTCTAGTCTGACTAGTTCTGTTGTGAATGCCATGAGCTTGGCTCAAGCTACTTCAACCTATTGTTGTTCTACGACCTCTTTCTTATTGAACTCCTGGATCACTGCATCATTCAAAGGCCCTTCTAGGTGCTTTTCGACTGTGATGACAACTTTTTCTAACTTGGCTCCTTGGCTTTCAACCTCTATGAATAACTGGCATTCTTTATCTTGTACTGGTTGGAGTCATCGAGTAACTTCCATCACTCTGCTTTGAATCCTATAGATCTATTGTTGGACAGTGCATTTCTCTTGAGACTGCTTCATTCTTTCTACAACTGACAGGGCCTTCAGCTGCGCCTGTAGTGTGTCTGCATGTTGCTTTGCTTCCTTCAGATGTGACTCTAATGCCTGTAACTCTAGGTTTTCAGTGAGGTTCTCATATGTCTGGGAACTATAGTTACTTAGCTTATTGCACTCTAAGGAAAGAGATTTTAGTCTGTCAACTGCGCTGTGGGAAGTTTCTTCCCATTGGTCTCTTACATCTTGAGGGGCCTTAGGTACGGTGCGGAGCTCCAAGTCTTCTATGCGTTGTTGGAGCTTTTGGATTACCTCTTCAAGTTGCACCACCTGCTATGGAACTTTCTCTTCGGTCTTTACTTCGATGAATGTCATGGAGAAAAGTTCTCTGTGAACAATTTCCTTTACTTCGAGTTGCTTTGTGAGCAACTATTCCTTGCTTTGCTATAACTGTGTTTTTTCTTCATCCCATTTCTCTTGCAGAGAAATCTTTTCCCGTTTTGCAACACTATGTTTCTCTTCAAGGTATTTCGGTACTTGTGATAAATCCTGGGTGTCTTGTGTTGTCTCCTCCTGTGCTCGTCGAAGGAGAGCTTCAACTATATCAGCGATCTGGTGGAGTTGAGATGGCTCATCTCCCAGTTCTGATGTTCCTCCTGATAGATGTTGGGTATGTGTTATATTCTTTGCACGAGTAGTAGTGTTTGAGCATCTGCGTCGGGCATGTAGGGGGGGTTAGAGGGGGGGTTGCTAGGCCCCCCCTCGAGGGGTGCAGGGGGGTGGAGCCCCCCGCGCAGGGGTTCAAGGGAAGCGCCCCAAAAAAAGTTTTTTGCACCAGGACGACATATTTCTGGGATCACGTGATATTTAGGTGGTTTTTCGGCACATGGTTTTTTGCCGATGGTTTTCTATTTCCGGTTAAGGAATTAGGGTTTTGGACTAATCCAGGTCATTGGGTTAGGGTTTTGGATGCCACTGGCTCCTATATGTATATTGTATTGTAA
>SNQJ01S0239554.1:13611-27161 GCA_010110895.2 Picea sitchensis
ATCTCGGAAGGACACGTGTCAGACGTCAGGAGAAGAGTCGGGGTTCATCTCATCGGAGAATCGGGGTTTGCGAGGACATAGAACTCTCGCATATTGGAATCGCGATTCGCGATATCCCGACGGGAGTTTTGAGCCGTCCATCGGCGAGGACACGTGGCAGAAGATCCTGACGAGTCGGTGTTTGGAGCATCGGAGTTCCCGGAGACAAGAGTCTTGTACATGTTGAAATCGCGATCCACGATTTCCCGATAGGATCAGAGCCGTTGGTCACAACAGGGACACGTGGCAAGAGATCCCGGAGAGTCGGAATTCGGGATATCAGGGTTTCTGGAGTCGTGAAACTCTTGCATAACGGAATCGCGATCCGCGATTTCCTCACACGGTCGGAGCCGTTCGATATGAGGGACGCGTGTCCAAGGATCCGAGGGAGTCGGGGTTCGGCATTTCGGGTTTTTCGAAGACAAAGGAACCGTCGCCTTAGGAATCGCGAAACTCCGATATGCGATTTCTCGNTGGGCCCCAGGTGTCAGAACAGAGGACAGGAGGCAATTTACATCAGAGTTCGGGGAATTGAAAGTCCCGTGTACATTGACAACGGAAATCGCAATACTCCGATACACGATTTCCCAACAGGGTTAAGGGCCATAGTGGAGGACAGGTGTCGGAAGGAAAATCCTCGCTGGAGTCAACGCCAGGTGGCGTCGGGAATCGGAGGATCGGAGATCCTAAAGACGTAAGTTTCACACACCCCAAATCCGCGAAGTCCGAAACTCCGATAGGGGAAGGACTGTGGTCTTGTGGATCGACAGGGCACATGCAAAAGAGTTAACTAGAGGGAGCTAAAGGGTTCAGAAGGTGCCATCGCAGATCGGGGATCGGGGATCCATGAGGTGAGTGATTCACAACCTCGCAAGTGTCGATTTCCTGACGGGAAAATTCCCGATAGAAGTAAAGAACACGTGGGTGAACGGTCATCGGGGTTCGGGGATTTGTAAGACCCGATTCCGTAGTTTCAAGACTCGTGATCACGCGAAGTCCAATTTCCCGATAGGACAAAGGGGGAATCGTCAGGAGAGTACTGTGGGTGTAGAAAAGTCCCGATAAGGGATTTGAAGAGCATTTAAGTTCTTCGGGCCTAAGAGTAAGAAGGTCCTGTGGGAGCGAACGTGCCTGGTTGGCACGTTTGCGTCAACCACCTTGGAAGGGATCTTTGGAAAACATGATGAGATGAGGGGACACATGCTGGAGGTGGAATTTCTCACATTTTATCCAAAAAATCTTCGACAATATCTAAGATTTCTTTAGAAAATTCAAGGATTTATTGTCGCAACTCAAAGCTTGCGGGGTTGATAAATCTAAGGAGGAGAAACAAATGGTTCTCACCATTATCTCCAAACTTGGTCCTGAATTCTCTATGTTCTTGTCCACATTCCATTAAGTTAGATTCACCTTTGGAGCCACCTAGATGATTCCCTCTCTTGATAACTTTATCAAATCCCCGACACAAGAGAAAACCAAGCTCCTCAACATGGGAAAAATCAAAGACCCAAAGGCACATGCACTTACTGTTCAATATGGCAGCCATCAATATCATAAATCTAAAGATAAAGGAAAAAGGAAAGCTCATGCAAATACGAAGAAGGAAGGGTACTCAAAACCCTTCACCGATGCCTCCAGATCCAAAGGGAAAAAGGGAAGAAAAGGGGAGAAATGCACATACTGTCACAAAGGATTCCATCCATAATCCCCATGCATGAAAAAAAAAAAGATCTAATGAATCAAATACTTCAACAAAACAATCTTGGAGATCACATCCCCAAGGGTGCCAATAAGAAGAAGCCAGAAGCTCAAAATCCCAAGAAAGACAATTCTAGCCATGCCTTGATTGCCATCAACTCCTCCCTCGATGCTTGGATCGTAGATTCATGAGCATCACATAACATGGTTTCCTCAAAAGCAGTCTATTCTTCACTGGATGCATGCAAAGGTCCTCCTATTTTGATGGGGGACAACTCTTCAGTCGAAGTCACCAACGAAAGCTTCAAGAATGTGCTGCACGTTCCCAAACTTTCCGTCAACCTTGTCTCCATGTATCAGATGACGAATTTTAGCATCGAAAATAAATTCATATTCACACCAAATGCAGTGGACATCTATGACATGCAAACCAACTCCAGGTTTGCTACCGGTGAGGTAAATCATCAATCTAGATTGTATACATTTTTTAAATTTATTGAACTAGACTCTGCTTTACAACTTACTCATGCTAATGAAAGTAGTAGGACATGGCACGAAAGGTTTGGACATTTGAATTTCATATATATGCAAAAATTTAGCAAGTAAAGATTGGTTGATGGTCTACCATAAATTCACCCTTAAGGGATGTGTTCTTGGAAAACACCCTTACGAGAAATTCGACAAAGGAAAGTCTCATAGAGCTTTCGTGCCTTTAGATATGATCCATAATGACCTTATGGGTCCTTTTCAGCATCCATCTATTAGAAAAGCGAGGTTTATTCTCATTTTTGTTGATTATTTCTCATGTTTTACATGGATTTACTTTCTCAGGCAAAAATCTGAGGTCTTTCAACACCTCAAAGATTTCAAAGCCTTGGTTGAGACATAGTCCGAAAATAAAATGAAAGTCCTCTTAACTGATAACGGGGGAGAGTATGTCAATCATGAGATCCATAATATTTTCCATGAGGTAGGGATTTAGTTGTAGTACACAGTTCCCTATACTCCGCAACAAAACGAAGTTGTTGAGCAGAAAAACATATCTCTAAATGAGATGGCATCTTGAATGTTGCATGCAAATTCACTACCATAAAGACTATGGGTTGAAGCACTTAATTGTGCAACATACATCCAAAACATATCTCCGCATAGATCTGTCAAGGATAAGACGCCCTACAGGGCTTGGAGTGGCCTCAAACTGAAAGTGACTCACTTTCGTATTTTTTATTCACGTGCATGGGCCCAGATTCCCTCTAAAAAGAGGAAGGCACTTGATCCATAGAGCATTGAGTGTATTTTTGTTGGATACCCCAATGATGTGAATGTATACAGACTTATTGATCTTTCCTTGGACTGGCTCTTCATTGAGTGAAGTGTCCAATTCAAGGAAAGTGTCTCGCATGTATCTCAGCAGCCGCATGCAAACACCTTCATTCTTCCACCTATCTGAGATGATGAGCATGAACATGCTGACTCTTCTTTAGATGAGAGTTCTGATTCCGAGGACTTAGATGATTCTGATACAAATTCAGTATGGTCAGATGTAGAGTCAGAGCATCCATATGCATTTGCAGAGCCATAACAGAGGCCCAAGTGGTCACATACTACTCTTCAGGATGCATGGGATCTCGTTGGTGATCCAACCAATACTAGGAGGACTTGATCTGATTTTGAGGAGCCTCCTATTGCACTCACTACCACTGAACCATTTCCCTCTAGGCATCTTTTCTTGGTTCAGTCTTCATATCCACAGTCTTATGGTGAGGCTGCTGGATATCCCTTTTGGGAATCCTCCATGCAGGAGGAGTACAACTCCCTCCTCGAGAACCAGACTTGGGATCTGGTTCCTCTTCCTTATGGGAGGAAACTTGTCAGATGCAGATGGGTCTACAAGACCAAGAGTGCATTAGATGGATAAATTGGCAAATATAAAGCCAGGATTGTTGCCAAAGGATTTTAGCAGGTGCATGACATTGACTATGATAAGACCTTCGCTCCAATAGCGAAGATGGATTCCATACGATTATCACTTGCCATTGCGATAAACAAGGGATGGGGAGTCCATCAAATGGACGTGAAGAATGCTTTTCTTCATGGTGATCTCTCTGAGGCGATCTATATGGAGCAGCCCCAGGGATTTATATAGGACTCATCTTTGGTCTGTCGACTGAAGAAGTCCCTTTATGGCCTCAAGAAGGCTCCGAGGGCATGGTATGCCAAGATGGACTCCTACATGTTTTCATAGAACTTTGTACGTTGTAAATCAGACCTGAATGTCTACATGCTTAGGACGACTGGTTCACTTCTACTCTTAGTTCTGTATGTTGATGATTTGTTGATCACCTGTTGCTCGACTTCAACGATTGTTGTAGTCAAGAGGATTCTACATGACAGGTTTTTTATGACGGACATGGGTCCTCGACACTTCTTCCTTGGACTCGAGATCAGTCAGGATGCATTAGGCATCAAACTGTCTCAGTCCAAGTATGCACGAGATTTCCTTGAGAGATTTCACATGGCAGACTGCAAGTCTGCTCCGACTCCTTTCCTATCAGGAGTCGAACTTGAGGATGGCGGGGAGACTCCATTGGTTGACAACACAATGTACATATAGCTAGTGGCGAGGTTGTTGTATCTCACACACTCTAGACCAGACCTCTCCTATGTAGTTGGCGCAGTTTCTAGGTTCATGCAGGAGCCGCATGAGCTACATTGGAAGGTTGCAAAGCGTATCCTTTGATATATACATGGCACCATCACCTTTGGGATTCATTATGCAGTAGACTCTACATTAGATCTCATCGGGTTTACTGATTCTGACTGGGATGGCGATAGCACTGATCGCAAGTCCACATCTAGTTAATCACTCAGTCTTGGTTTTGGGCCTATCTGTTGGTCGAGCAAGAAACAAGCTTCCATTGCTCTATCTTTAGCCGAGGCAGAGTAGAGAGGGGTAGTTAATATAACCATTCAAGCTGTGTGGCTACAATATTTTCTCACTGAGTTGGGAGTTTAGTTTCATCGGTCAATCGTCATTTGGTGTGACAACCAGAGCAATCTGAAGTTCTGCAAAGATCCAGTTCATAGGCAGTAGACGAAGCACATCGATATCCACATGCACTACATCCGGGATTTAGTACACGAGGGGATCATCGACCTACAATTTTGTCCTTCAATAGAACAGATGACAAACATCTTCACCAAGACCTTCACTGAGCAGAAGTTCCATTCTCTAGGAAGTCATCTTGGAGTGAAGGACACAGTTGCCTAGCAACCATAGTTCTTATTTTTACATACATTGTACCTTGAGGGGGGGGTTCCCATGAGGTTTTCCCTCTTTCCTCACTTTATTTCCAGTGTATCTTTTGTATTTGGGTACCTAACATGACCTCGTTGCTGGGACCCATTCTTTATTTTCACCATAGTAATGTTCAAGAGGGGTGTTGGAGTTACTTCACACACACCTAGGATTACTTTTTCCTAAGGGTTTTCCTTGTTTATTAGTCATAATTAGTTATTATCTAGTCTCCTATATTTTAGTTTGACTAGTTGAGTTAAGTCTAGATGTTGCATTGCTTTTGTCACCATGCAACATTGGGATCATCACAATGCTAATGCGCACTTGCCTTGAGATCATCATCAGAGTGGCGCATTACCCTTGATTCCTTGATCTATTCCTCACTGAACTTTGTTTAGTCAGTTTACTGAACACTGGTTGACTAGTTAACTCAACTAGGTGGCAGTTCACTCCTGTAACTGCATGAGAGACTAGACTAGGTGGTAGTTCACTCCCGTAACTGCTAGTGTGTGTCGAGATCACTCTAGACCACCACTATGGCGCATTGGTTCTCCTCCAATGCGCATTTATCGAGTCAAACAAAGTATATATTGTGTAAATTATTCATTATTCATTAACGGTTAATGCGAATTATTCTATTCTTTCTCTCCTTCTTCTTCTTTCTCAATTTATCTCCGCAAATGTGTGTAGTATTTTCTAGCTAGATCTATTCTGTGCAGGTTCAACACATTTACAGTAGCAATTCCTCACAACCACTCAATCTACACCTAAATGACATATTTTTTGATGATATATTCATATATATAAAATAATTCAAGGAGTGTCTAGAGCATTTTATCTTGTATTGGATGCTTTAACCTAGCATAATATTTATGCAAAGGAATCCAAGTATGAATTTGTCAAGATATCCCTAGAGTATCTTAGTCATTTTGGTGATCCTTAACCCTTATACTTTAATCATAGACAAGGCATTCAAAGAATATAAATGCAAAAAATCAAATACAAGAGACACTTAAGATGAAATATGTGAAATATGCTCTTGTATCAATGATTATCGGAGAAAGAAAAAAATGTTCACTTGCCTCTTAAGGTAGGGCAACCTCTCATTGAGTAGAGCTCCAATTACAACAATGCTCGGAAAAAAAATTCCACAGCCTCCTAATTCTTTATATAGATTTTCAATAGCAAAACCCTAATTACTTGTGGTCCAATCATTGATAGTACCAGCTACCTAGAGGGAATTAATTCATAAACAGGAGCCTTTTACATTAAATAATTATCTGCTAACTATCTAATGGGCCTTATTCAAAGAAGATGGTTGCATACATTAATTGAATAACTCCTAAGTACCCTAAAGTAGGGAGGTTAGGGTAGGACCCTAACATGCCCTGCTCCTTCAAAAGCAACATTGTCCTCAAGGCTAAAGGTGGGTAAATTGATGTAGAATTATTGTTGGTTTCCATGTGACATCTTCTTGTTGCATATATTTCCACTAGAATCATTGTTGATTCTCTTTGGTAGCCAATATTACTTCCATCTAGATCCAAATGGACCCTTCTTCATAAAGTTCTAGCAAGCTAGTTTGCACCATACAATTCAATCCCACTATCTTCTTCATGCAAGACACATGAAAGGCTAGATGAATCTTAGAGTGGGATAGAAGAACTAGTTTGTAGGAAACTTTTCCAATGTGTTGGATGATCTTATAGGGTCCATAGAACTTTGTTACTAGTTTCTAGTGGATTTTATATTTGATAGATGTTTGTTTATATGGTTTAAGGTGAAGAAACACCTAATCTCATTCCGCAAAAGAACATTCTTGGCAGTGCTAGTCAACTTGTTGTTTCATTCTATTTCAAGCCAGAACCAAATTGTCCTTTAGTATGCAAAGAATGGCTTCTCTGGTGTGAAGTGTGCTATCAAATGTATGAACCTTGGAGATACCTAGTAAATAGGAAGCCATTGAGAAGGGTTTTGGGCCATAAACAACTTCATATGGTGTCATTTTGGTGGCTCCATGATAAGTGGTATTGTACCACCATTCTATAAGGAGAAGTCACTATGCTAGTTAGTGTAACCTTTTGAAAGCGAAGCATCACATATGGGTTTCTAAGAACTTGTTAACCACTTCTATTGACCATTGATTTGAGGATGATATGCAATGCTCGTTTTCAACTGGATACCCTGAAGTTTAAATAAGTCTTGCTAAAATTTTCTAGTGAATGTAGGATCTTGATTCAGGATAATGGAAGTGACCATGCCACATAACTTAATAATTTGATCCATGAAGTATTGGGTCACTAAGGAAGGTGTAAATGGGCGCGATGAGGAATAAAAATGAGCATATTTGGAAATTTAGTCAACTACCATCACACCAATTGATTTGTTACCATCTTTTGGAAGACCCACTATAAAATATGTAGAGATGGCAGTCCAAATATTTGTTGGGATCGATAGTGATTGCAATTGCTTGTATTCATTGCCTCACCCTTGTTTCTTTGACAAGTGTCACACGTCGTTGCAAAACCCTAGATGTTTATTTTCATGCCTTCCCAAAAGGAGCGCTTAGCTCATTCATAGGTTTTATGAAAGCCATAGTGACTCGGGGCAGGTGATGAATGCAACTCCTCTAAGACCCTTTGTTTTAATGCATAGTTTTTTATCAAAAAAATGTGGCATAAGGCATCTTGCTACCATGTATAAGCTTTGGGAGGGTTGGGATCTTCCTAAAGCCTTAGGATGAGTTGAACCATCATGTCGTTGTTATCCATTCTTGACGAGCTTCATCAAGCCAACCTGAAACATGTAAGGATAAGGTAAAGAGGGATTATTCATTTATTATATATGATCTCATAATCATACCCAAACATCTTACTAAACCACTTATGCTACTCTACGGACGATAACATTTGTCTAGAAAATCACGACTAGATTTGGGTACAAGTTTCGACGTTGTATCAACATTAATGTTGTTGCAACAATGTCAAAAGTAAGAAACTTTCATCAATGGGATATCGTTGTCATAATTTTGACATACATCTAATAACATTGTAATTCTGATGTAATTAGAGTGGCACATGGTAGATTTAAATATATTCAATTTTCTTTATTAACCTTAGAATTTTGACACGATTGTGACAAGCAGCCAATGTTTGGCAATCTTTCTCCACATTATTTTGCATGCGCGTGCGCGTGTTTTTAAATTCCCATCATCGTCATTTATTTTGATGTCCAAGGTGTCATGTTGACATAAGGTTTTTAATCTATTTCTTCCATAATAAGGTTTTCATAATATTTTTTTAGTGTGGTTCAATATTATAACCATTCCAGTGTTTAGATTATTGGATTCACTATGGTCGTCGTCGTCATCCAAACTAGCAGGAGAAAAGACAATGTCCCCAAAATAATCCAAAGTAAGCACATCAAAAGAACATTTTGATAATCCAAGGTAGGCATACAAAAAGAACATTTTGATGATCCAAGGTAGGCATATCAAAGGAACATTTTGATTATTTGGCATAGACAGAGTATTCTCTTAAGCATTTTAAAATACGATATCAAACATGATCATGACAAGATCATCAAAGATCTTTGTTACTACTTTTAAAGAGAATGACACAACTCATAGTGATTCGAAATGTTACTATGCATTTGATAACCCAAAAATACTTTGTTTATGAAATGTTGTTTTTCCTAGTTCTAAACGAGATGTAGTAATTACCCTAAATGGGGTCACAAGCTTGAAGAAGTGTCAGGCACCATGTAACTCACTCATGTCATCCATTAAAGCAATGGAATATTTATTTGAGTGTGCTACAATTGAGACCTTGTAATCCACACACATCTAAAAACTTCCAATCTATTCTAACCGACACCAAAGGGAGAACTAGGATTTTTATTAAACTATAATACAATTATGATCCAAGAGGATCTTGATGGCCATCCACCTCATCCAACTGGATCAAAACAATTTTTTGGCAACTTTCTAATTTTAGCAGTCCCAACTTCCGGGGCCATTTTGCGGGCCTAAATGACATTTTTTCATGATCGAGCAACTCAATCAACCAAAGGCTTTGATTGAGCCCCCTTAATGAAGCTCTTCGCCAGTACCTTTCCAACGAGCTACCGTGGGCCCTAAACAAAAATCGTATGAAAAAGTTAAGACCCTAAGAAGTTGATGTACTAAATTACCCCAATGGGGCCCACATGACTTTTTGTGCTTCATCTCCTATGGTTAGGTTTTTGGATGTCTAGGGTTTTGGAATTCATGTTTATTGTAAAAAAGGCCTTTAGGGGTCATTTTGAGGGCCCAAATGACATTTTTTCATGATCGAGCACCTCAATGACAACCAAAGGCTTTGATTGAGCCCCCTAAATGAAGCTCCTCATCAATACCTTTCCAACGATCTATCATGCGCCCTAAACAAAGATCATATGCAAAAGTTACGACCCCGAAAAGTTGATGTACTAACTTACCCCAACGAGGCCCACATGACTTTTGGCACTTCATCTCCTAGGGTTAGGTTTTTGGATGTCTAGAGTTTTGGCATTCATGTTTATTGTAAAAAAGACCTTTAGAGCCTCATTGTACTCATATTCTTGCGAATGAGCGTAGCTGTCACATCTCTTCTCAGAGATAAGCTTCCACCATTCTAGAAAGCTTGTTTTCAGTCTACATTTTATAGTTTTCAACATATTTCTTATTTAATAGAAGTCAAGTTTGACTGTATCTCTTATATTGTTCACTGTGTCTCTGTGTTAACATTATAAATCTGTGGTTTCATTTTGTTCCGCTCATAAATCTGGATCAGTGGTATCAGAGCGGTCTGCTCCTTGTCGTTTTTTTTAATGCATGTCCCCGACGTGGTCAGGGTATAGAGAATTGGGTCTCAAGCTTGTTTCCCATGAGGACAACTGCTTTCACATGCTGAAGAAACCGTCCATGGTGGGCGAAAAGAAAGACGACGGGACATGAGATCATTTTCAAAATGTTCCTCGAAGAAACCCTTAAGCGATAAAGGAACAAGATGATGGACAACTTTGCACAAATCCTTCGACGGTTGATGAAAAGCGACACATCCACCTCAAGCAGAGGTGCTGGCCCCTTCAAGGTACAAATCAATTTTTATATTTCTATATTTGAAGGTGAAATAGATGCGAATGCCGTAGATAAATGGTTAAACCTTCTATAAGGGTATTTTTCTGTCCACAACTTTTCCGATAGAGAAAATATTACATTTGCGCTCCTCAAGGCCGTCCCCCATGTCAAAGGTTGGTGGGAGACTTTCTATGAGTAAAAGGAAATAGAGGGTTCCACATTATTTGTAGTTGCACACACTTGGGTTTCCTTCAGGGATGCTATTAAGGAACAATACTACCCTTTTGGAAGTTATGATGACTTGCATACAATATGGACCACACTACGGTAGGAAAGAGACTAAACAATGCCAGAGTTCACCGATGTCTTCCATACCTTGCGCACCAAGCTGGGTATCAAATATTTTGAGCATCATCTAGTGCTAAAGTACCACGATGGTCTACATAGATACATCCAAACATAAATGGAGTTTTTGGACATCTCATCCTTGGGTGCGACCTATAGTTATGCCCTCAAAATCGAGTAGAAGCTTAAACAAAAGACACAACAATTTGGGTCTCGGAACCCCTCATAGTAGAAGTAGGGCAAGGGTAGCCCCAACTTGCAGAACAAAGGACAGAGAAAATATGGGATATCTCATGACAACCAGTCCAAGCCACAAGCAAAGAAGGATAATGGGAAGACGAAGAAAGATACCGGGAAGTGGTGCGACTTCCATAAGAGATGTTGACATAACACTATTGATTTCCACTCAATGTAGTCATTGGTGGCTAAGGTAAAAGCCTCTGAATTAGATGCGGGTTTGAACTCTAAGTCAGAACTAGAAAAGGGGAGACATATCATTGAAGCGGAGCCTAGTGCCACCGTTTCTACCACCAATATCCAGCCTGATGAACTGATGATCCAGAAGAAGGCGAGCACCTCTTTCATTCACATATGTGGGAGAAAGGCACTCCACTTCACTTCATCGTTGATAGCGGTAGCCAAAAGAACCTCATCTCAGCAGAGTTTTTCAAGCGGCTATCCCTACCAACAATGTCGCACTCGCAACCCTACACCATCGGATGACTCCGTCAAGGAAGCGATCTTCGCGTCAATCAACAGTGTCGCCTGTCGTACGACATCAATCCATTCAAAGATGAGATATTGTGTGATGTTGATCCCCTTGAAGTTTTTGATGTTCTTTTGGTCCAACCTTATTTATGGAAATGTCATGTTGTATATGAGTCTAGGCCTCACAGTGTTATTATTACTTTGAATAGGAAAATGTACAAGATACCCAAGGTAGTCCCACCTAGTGCTATTTCCTTGATCTCTGCCAAGCAATGCAGGAAGGTCATTTCTCAGACCGAGAAGTTTTTTTTCTTCATGATTTACTCTCAGAGTGAGTGAAAGGTTTCTACCACATCCATGGCCTCTGTTGCCAACCTCTTCACGCAGCAAAAGTAAGTGGATAAGGTCATGGAAGAATACAAAGACATCTTCTCATCACTTACTGAGGTACCTCTACATTGTTAGGTCAAGAATCCCATCGATCTGACCCCCGACACACTGCTACCCAATGGGATAGTCTATCGCTGCTCTCTGCTAGAAAATGAGGAGATTAAGTATCAAATCCAAAAAATTCTCCACAAGGGGTACATTCGACCCATCTCATCACCTTATGGAATCCCAATCGTGTTGGTGCAGAATAAAGATGGGACCTGGTGACTCTACATTGATTATTGGGCCCTAAATAAAATCACAGTCAAGAATTCATACCTGATTCCTTGAATCAACGATCTCCTTGATCAACTCAAGGGGGGGAAATACTTCAGTAAGATCGATCTGAATTCTGGCTACCATCAGGTCCCAATAGAACAAACATATGTATGGAAAACTTCCTTCAAGTCAAAAGAAGGTCTTTTTGAATGGTTGGTCATGCCCTTTGGTTTGACAAATGCCCCAACAACTTTCATGAGGATGATGGATGATATCTTGCGGCTTTTCACTAATTTTGTGTGGTTGTGTATCTAGATGACATCCTCATCTACAACAAGACTTGGGCAGAACACTTGCAACATATTCAACAGGTTCTGCACACTCTTCAACAACACAAGCTATATGCCAACTTGGAAAAATGCTCCTTCGGCATGGATAGGGTCCAGTACCTAGGCTACATTGTTGATTTGCATGATGTGCATGTTGATCCAACCAATATCCAAGTCATCCATGACTAGCTAGCCCCAACCACACTCACTGAGCTTCAGAGCTTCTTAGGCTTTGCTAATTTCTATTGCAGGTTTGTGTTGGGATTCTCCCATATTGCATGGGCCCTCAACTAAGTAACCATGGGTGGTGGTAAGGAAAAATTTGTGTGGGGCATGTCCCAACAGAAAGCATTTGTTGATTCGAAGCAACGCTTGTTCTCAACACCAGTGATTTCATTACCTGACCCACAAAAACCCTTCAAGATCGAGACATATGTTTCATACTATCTTGTGGGTGCAGTCCTCACTCAGCATTACCACCCCGTGGCCTATCATAGCGAGACACTATCAAATGTTATCCGTAAGTACCCTAATTAAGAAAAATAAATGTACTCCATTGTCCAAGACTATCGCCAGTGGAGGCATTACATTCTCAGTAAGGAGACAATCATCCACTCTAAGCATAAGCCACTACAGTTCATGCAGACACAAGGCAAATTGCAAAATGACCACCATCAGAAGTGGTCCACATATTTGCAGTAGTTCCACCTCAACATTAAGTATAAAACAAGAAGTACCAACCGAGTTGTTGATTTCCTTAGCCGACCTCTAGTCGCGACACTCACCACAGTGCTAGACTCTTGCATCCACAAGATCTCTGGATGGCCCCACGTCTATGAGACATATCCTAACTTCACCAACACCTACCATATGTTTGGAACAAACACAACCCTCAATAATTTCCATATTCAGGATGAGTTGTTGTGCCATATGGGCCATCTATGCGTTCCATCAAGCGAGCGAGCGAAGCTGATTTGGGAATCCCACTATAGTCAGGTGGCATGACACTTCGACGTGGAAAAGACAATGGTAGTGTTGTAGTGACATTTCTACTAGTCAGAATTTCAACAAGATGTCAGCAAGTATATCTGGTCCTGCACTACCTTCACTATTTCCAAACTGACCACTAAGAAACAAGGCATGTGCACTCCTCTACCTACTCTTGACAGGGCATGTGAATCCATCTCAATGGACTACATGTCGAGCCTTCTGTCCACCAAGCGGGGAAATGACTGTGTTTTTGTGATTGTTGATCACTTTTCCAAGATGGCGATTCTGGTCGCCTACAAGAAGAACATCATAGTGGAGGCCATTGTAAATCTGTTCTTTGAACAAGTGTGGGTACACTTTGGGATCCCACAAACCATTATCTCAGATCGGGACAGTC
>SNQJ01S0239555.1:0-13601 GCA_010110895.2 Picea sitchensis
AGGGGTTTTTGGATGCTCTGAAGCCATTGGAGCAGTAAGAATAGTGTTATACTGAAGGGAAACCAAGATAAATCCATTTTTATGCAGAGAAGCTTTTGAGGAGGAGACGTTGTCGGACCATTTCTGAGAGCTCCGGACGTCCGTTTTGCATGCCATTTTCTTTGCAGGGTTCTAGAGATCTGGAAGAATATGACCAGATCATTCCTATAGCCATTTGGCATTGCAGTGATGTACTTTTGAGCATTTGAACAGAAATAAAGAAGCCTCCCCCACAGAGAAAAAGGCCCAAAGACGTAGGCAAAGTTGTGTCGAACTCCGTTATCAATCTGCGTGTTATGGTTTGTTGTTTATTATTTAATTTCAGATATGTAAATGTATATATGGTTGTCATAATTCCTCTTCTTTCCTCATTCTTCACTATTTTTTCTCAAATGGTTAATTAACGCATGAAAAAATAAAACTCAACCATAGTCATTAAAAGATCCTACGGATCAATTTCTCACAAAAATGGGGTAGCGCTCTAGTGTAAGGGGCACCAAAGCATTCCAGTGCTCTGTGTAAGGCTAAAGGGGAGTGCTAGCGCTCTCACAACAACAGGAGGGGAGTGCTTTGCTCCAAAAACTCAGAAAAAAGCTTAGAAACTCAAAAAATCAAGGAAATTCAGTCAATCAGGGTGATCTTGATGACATAAAGAGGCAATCAAACAAATATAAGAATAAAAATGACAATGTGGAGAAGATCCAATTAGTGGGAAAATGGACAAAACAATATCTTGGAATGGAAACAAAAATCAAATCTCCTCCCCAGTGGAGTCGCCAATTTCTGTTGTAGGTGAATCTCCCTACGGACAATTGGATTCCCTCTGGGTCTCTAGACTCCTAAGGCCAAGACACAAAAGTGATTAACATGGACACTGACTTCCTTTTATATCTAACCAATATAATAAATGAAATAGAAGGAGAAAGATGTGTACCTTATTAGTGACATTTGTCCTTGCAAAGTCCTGGCTGAGCTTTGATCCTGAGCTCCCTCATAGGTCCTACGAAACAAACAAAGGTACAAAAGACTTCCTACTCTACTGATATTAGCTCAAACATAGATCCATCTACTGCAGATAAACTCATATGGAACAAGCACAAGTTTGAAAGAAATAGGCCAAGCATTGATTATATTAATGAGAACAAGTAAAAGTACTTACAATCCTTTGAATGAAGGTGCAACAAATTCTTTCAGTTCTCCTTGTCCAACCCCTTTTCTCAAGTAATCTCTATTGATTTCTTTGGTGGCATCTCACTCATGAGATCATAAGTTTCACATCTCCAATATTTTGCATTTACCTTTCACCATGAGAAGGCCTCCTTATATAACCTTGGAGAGGTCTAACCACTTGAGAGATCTTTGGGATAAGTTGAGGATTCCTCTCCTTCAGTTGAGTATCTTCCCTAAGATCATGCCTTGACCATCTATTTGAATCTAACTACCTTCAGGATTTGAGGGATTCTTTGGTTATTTGTCTCAACACACCCAAAATTTGCTAAAAAAAGGGTAGCGCTCCTCGAAAAGGGTGCACACGGTGCTCAAACACTCCCCCAAAGAGGCTCAGGGAGTGCCATCACTCCCTGACAATGGGTAGGGGAGCGCTCCTCTCCAAAATTCATTTTTTAGTGGTTCTTTCAATGTCAAGGGGTTTGTACTCCCTCTCAAGTGACTTCTCTTCTTCAAAACTAGTCTTTGGGGTGTCTTAAGTGTCTTTGTGATGTCGTTAGAGTCAGGACATGGGCAAGATGGCAGTATGATGTTTGTGACACTTGCAACACTTGTAGTAAAGATGCGACACTTGTGGACAAGATGTGACAATTACAACACTTGTGACACTATCGAAGTGAGTAATTTTGAGGTGTAACAACTCCACTAGGGAGAGATCTTCTTTCTAAGGGTTGAAGTACTTTTTCTCCTTGCATTTCTCTTTTTCCTTTGTGTTACTTTTCGTATCACTGCTTGATAGATCCTATTCACTCTGAGTCCAAGTTTTCATCCTTTTACCCTTGCTTGGCCTTGTTTTCAAGCCTATAAGCACCTTTTTCCTTAATAGTTGCGTACACATATGCGTTGTCTCACTGCAAGTTGTGTATATACACATTGTTTTCCTGAACAGTCATGTATACCACTTTTCCTTGCCTATTTGCTTGGTCTTGTGATTGTTGGGTGGGATTTGATAGTTTTTGAGCCTTCTTAGTTCTCTATAGTGCCTGTTAAGATTCTATGGGTTGACGGGAAACCTATTTGGAGTTGGATGTTTGGGCGAAGTATTTCTCATTTTTTTTCATTTTTGATTTGTCCTTGAACTCTGGGTTGTTTTCTTGGCTTCTTGGTATTCTTATTGAGCTATTCTATTTATACACAGTAGAATTTATATATCAAGTTGCTTATCATTCCATGCATTTTTACATTGCTTGTCATTTTTGTCTTTTGAATCTTTATCATTAGCTTAGTGAATTTAGTGAAAGATTGCATTTTACTTCTGAATTGCAGAATTGAAATTGAAAATTGCATTGTTTTTATAAGCATGTCATTCATTGAAAATATTAAAATTAGACTTTGCATTATATTTATATTTATTTTCTTGCAGAGTCATAATATCATGAGTTTCACTTCCATATTGTTTTCAATAATCATGGCCAATAAAATTTACACTTTAAACTAAAATTGATTAGTCACGATTTTATTTTTTAGGGTGCACAAACTAGTCTAGGATTTAGTGCCTTGGAATAGAATTTTGTGAGTAAACTTCTCCAAGGAAATCAAATCAACATATGTGTCTGAGAAAGGGAGTTGAGAAGTCCATTTTATAATTGGTAATATTAGGAGGCTCTGCTCACACCATAGTTAATCATGAGATCACGCAAAGTTAGTTGAAGGGATAACCCCCGAATACTTGCCTAGCGTCAGAGATATTTCTATGGATTTATTCGTATTTGGGGATCTTTCTAGTAACCATACCTCTATGAGAGGTGATGATTTCAAGGTTTTGGGCTTTGCTACCTTGCCCATATGGTAATCCAGACTTACAACTTCTTGCATGTGCATCGGTTATACAGTGGTTTATTAGTTGCTTGACTTAGGTATCTCATAGGTTACTTGCAGGGGTTATTCTACTTATACCCTGGGTCAGATAGGGGTCGAACAAGACACAACCTTTATGGAATATTACCTTGTACAAGTATGTTCATTCCAGGATTATGAATTAGAAAGATGAACCTAAGAATCTTGTCTCCTGTAGCAATCAAAACAATAAATAACAATCAACTCCAATCACCCTTGAAATCGAAATCAAATCTAGCTTTATGAAATTCAAATAAACCATTACAAGGAACAATCAACATAACTAAGAGACTTCACTATGGAGCATGAAGATGAGATATAAAGTCTTCTAGTTCCTTGACATACCAAAACTACTACAATCATACACTCAATATACCAATCTCACACTTCAAACAATTTAAATGGAAATCTCCAATATTTGGGAATGAAATATCTATTCAATCTAGCACCTAATTGTTCACACTAATCCAGAAACAAATAACTCAATGTTGAACTCTTGAAATAGATTAAAGATCAGTAACACACACTACTGTAAAACACTCACACAATCACACAAAACGTATATAGGGAGGTTTACCTTGGTTGGGGAGATGGGCCCTTGCCGAACCAACAAGGAACCTCTTAAGGAAATAATAGACTAAGACGTTTTACTCATACACAGAGATTTGCATAATAGATCTTTGCATTAATTCAACTGGTAAATTGGATAAAAAATTCTTCACCTCATACATACAAATGATATGTATTATTTGGTTCTGATGAAATACCTATTACATTCCTTATTTTCCACTTACTATCACCTATACAACGTCCCTTATATAGAAGGTAAGTTGATACTATCAATATCTATGGATAAACATTAAACATTTTTTAAACATATTACAAGTGATATTTTCATCGAATTTCTAGGAATCGACTCCATCCTCATGACATGAAGCACATGAGTGATGGAGTCCCTTGTAATATGGAAAACTAATTTGGAAGGTTCGGTCCAACTTCCTTCTGGAAATCGTCATCATCATACTGGTCCAACTGGTGCATTCTGAAAACTGAGGTTTTGGTATCGGTATACACACAGTCACGAATCTAGGTACCCAAATGGATGCAGAGCAGACAGTACCAGAATAGGTTTCTCATGAGTCAAACCGTTAGGACTATACAATATAAAACACTTTAATTGAATTAATTCAAGAAAGTTAAACAAAACATGCTTTAAATCATCAATTACCACTTGTGAACATGAACCAGGTCATTAGGTATGTGTTTGGGAGTAAATAGTCAAGTATATGCTTATAACATAGGAAGAAAGGGATCAAATACAAGGTAATATAGGGTATTATACATGTCAAAATGGGGACTCAACATTCTCCCATGTTGAAGTTATTGCATGTCCTCAATTCACTTCTTGATTACCCTAGTGTATTGGATCAATCGTAAGACTTTGTTGAGTTTGGAAAATACCTCTTCATGTTGTTCTTTCAATTTTGCATTCTCTGCCTTGATATGCCTATCCAATACCTTGTATTCTTTAATTTATTTCTTCATCCTCTCAATCTTTGCTATAAATTTTTGTTTGTTCAGGGACTTGTCTGGGCTAGTTGTGAATTATTCCTTAGTCACCTCCTCATAGGATTTATTTTATTTTCTCAAACCCCTCAAAGTTTTTGTTACAAACTCTTATGTTTAACTTACTGTAGCTCCACAGTCATTTCCTTTCTCTGGAGAACTCGGAATATCCACAAGTTCTCCTTGAAGAGATGGTATATTTGGAACTGCCATCTGCTTGGACATGATTTTGGTGGTCCTTCATATGGGAAGCTAGATTTCCTTAGATGTGATAACAAGGGTAAAAGTCTCCTCAAACAACTTCCTCTTATTTATTTTAATAACGGTGGCAGGCCTCGACACTTGTCTCTCCTATGTCTCTTTGAATCTCATCTTGAGGCTCTGAGTTGTAAATTCTGGAGTTTGCTTCTACTGGCCAACCCTTATTTCTATCCTAGAATATTGAGGCATAGGTTTTGGAATTCGTTCCCTTTGTGCCTTCTCCCTTTCAGGATTATTTTTCTTTCTTCTCATCACCTTAGCAGTTTCTTTCAATTCACCAACAAGTTTTTGGGAAGACAGAGTAACTACCTCAGGGATATCTTCCAATTCCATAACAGATTCTAAAGGAGGTTTGACAGTTGATTCATGTAAAATATCTTGTCTATATGTCTCCTTTTTCTATCGTTTCTTACTCTGTGATAATTGATCTTTAGGATGCAAGACTGAGCCATACACTCTAGATTGTGTAGACTTTTTCTTGTTCTATTTATTGAGGTTGGGGGTCTTCTCTACTTGCCTGGCTGACACCTCCATGATTTCTTCAAGCACACTGTATGATCATACCCCCAGCTCAGAGTCTTCCTTTTGTCTTTTATCTTTCTGAATCGAGGTAGGACTTATTTTCTAGGATTGGGTGGCTTTCCTCTTCCTCGATGTAGTAGGTTCCCCTACAACAGATTTTTGTGTCACTGATTTCTCAATGGGGTGAGATGAGATGGGCGTAACAATGTCTTCTTTACCTCTTGATGTCTCCCTTCTGTCCTTATTTTCCCTTTTTATTGAACCCCCAATGTGTATCCCTATCTCCTTTGTTTCAACAGATTTGGATATTCTTTCTTGGGCGAAATTATGTTGGAGTAGTTTCTTCCAACTACCACCTTGCGTCCTCAAAGAATGAACAACCAAACATTTTATTAAACCATGATGATGAAGGCTGGTTTCATATTTCTTGGAAACTGACCTTACTCCCCTCACCATATTCGTTAAAATCATCCATAGGAAGTGAGGAAAATCAATTTGTGGTTCTCCCTCGAAATGTGATAAAAGATTCAAATGGTAAATGAAGGTTATGACATACCTTCCTTTGCAGGTGAGGAATTTTTGCAGACTTATGAGAATTGTCCAATATTCCTCTTTGACGTAGCTTCAATGGACACCCTTGGTCCAATCAGGGTCTTGATGTTTTGTCTTGAGGAATTTCTAACAAAGTTTCCTGTCGACGATCACCCTCTTGAAGTATATTTCTCCAACCATGGGGAGACCTGTAGCTTCTTCTATAGTGGTTTTTGTAATTGTTAGCTTCATATCTCCAAACTTAACACTTTCTCCATCATATGTCTATGCAAAGGAAAGAGAAATTCCCTCACGATGGCACTTAAATGTTTCCAAAAATGGCACCCACCCTGCCTGTTCATATTTTTCCTTGCAAGCTTGATATTCTGATGTTTCCCTGTACAATTGAAATATAGATTCATGCCTATCAACCCCCATGCTAGCTTAAACAATTATCTCAGGCATATGAGGCATGGATAGAGGGTTGAGGGTTGAGTAATAGATAATATCAACTGTGATAGAGTACCAGATGGGGAAAAATATACAAGGAATACAAAGGCACGAGATGTCTGTAGGTGGTGTGACAACAATGGTAAATAACGTTCATTTGGATGGCAGATCCATCCAGACAAGCATTTATAAATGGAAGTGTAGTTTACAACAGTCACATTGATAATCACGATGATATGGTGAGGCAGGTCAAATCTACTAATGACTTACAGACTCGTGGGAAATGGGAGTGTCAAATGATTATAAGGGGTGTGGTCATTATGATCAGGACTTGTGAGTTGTGAAATCGGCTGGCATCATTAATTGACATGCTTAGAGATATGGTTCAGGACATTTCACATAGCGTGGTAGAAAATCATAGGTTTATGAGGTCTATGTACCCGATAGATAGTTGGAGCATGAGTTTTGATCTGGTAAGAGATGTAATGACCTTGTACTCTTTAGCATTTCGGGAAATGGGGACATCTTCTCCTTACGAAAATGTGGCCGTGGAATTTACAAAATTTTGTGAAAAGGGGTGTGTCATGATCCAAGAGTAACCAGATGTTTAAATGCATATTTAATCTAATTTCTCTAATAAAACAAAAAAACATTGAATCTGTATGTCTTATCACTTAATAATTGAGCGCAACTTGGAAGTATGATTAGAGTTACCAGTCATATCCTTACCAATGCCGGATCATTTGAGTACCAAATCACCTATGTGCATAGTTGTAATTGGTACTAGAATAGTGAAGGGTCCCTTATTTGATACCAAATGGGGTTCAGTACTGGATAAGATCAGTGATATGATTTAGCACAGTGATGACCATTGGTACCAGATGAACATAGAAGTGATCACCGGTGTCGTATAAGCATAGAGATGAACATTGTTTTCAGGTGCTTGGGAGATTTTTGGCACATATTCTGCTGGCAGTGACCTGTATAAACAATTGGTGTTATGTGATCAGATTCGACCAAAACTTGGGAATTCTGATTTTGCATAAGAATGATGCAAGAAGAAATTTGTGACAGGAGGGCATTCTAGATGGTCAATTGTTAAGATTTATAGAACCCTCTTCTTTTGGAACTAGGGTAATCACATCTCCTGCTGGTATTTCCTATTTATTACAAAAATAACAATAATAATCCTAACTACTACTTTTCTATGGATTTTTATCAAGCCCAGATTAGTTAATTCTTGCCGGTATTTTCAATTTTAAAGAGTTTGGAAAACTTAAAGAAAACTCTTTATACTGTCCCATGGATTTTTCTCAAGCCCAAGCAAGTTCTTGCTCACCGATGTTTTCAATTTTAAAGAGTCTAAAAAACTTAAAGAAAACTCTTTATACTGTCCCATGGATTTTTCTCGAGCCTGGGCCAGTTCCTTCTCTTTGGTGTTTTCAATTTTAAGGAGTCTGAAAAACTTAAAGAAGACTCCATCTTGGTAAATGTGCTCCTTATTTGTTTATCTACATGGGAACACCACCAACTTGTTGTATTTTTGTTTTTGTTAGTTATATCAGAAAAATAAAAGACAATCTCTATCTAGTGACACACTTATGTACATAGCTAAATGAATTTATCTAATTGAACTTACTATGGTAGGTCAGTAGGAGGAGAAACCCTCTTGCTTACCACTTGCATTTCATAACTCTGAAGAACATTTTTGATCCGGATTATTTTCGGCACGAAATGAGATCGGAGATATAATAAAGAAATGCACAGAGATATTGTAGATATTCAACAATATAACATAAATGTATCAGAGATTCAACCATAAACACATATATACAGTAATACACGATTTCTATTAATGAAAGAAATGTATAGAGACTGTAAAAATACAGAGTGAAAAACTCGCTAGAATGGTGCCAGCTTATCTCTGAGAAGAGATGTGACGGCTATTCGCATTCACAAGAAGATGATTACAATGAGGCTGTGAAGGCCTTTTTACAATAAATAGGAATGCCAAAATTCCTATACATCAAAAAACCTAACCCTAGGAGATGAAGCGCCAAAAGTCATGTGGGCCTCGTTTGGGTAAGTTAGTACATCAACTTCCCGGGGTCGTAACGTTTGCATACGATCTCCGTTTTAGGCGTATGATAGCTCGTTTGAAAGGTATGGTTGAGGAGATTAATTTTGGGGCCTAAATAATACCTTCATCCATCATTTATAATCTCGATCTTGAAAAACCTTCATTTGGTCCCTCAAAATGTCCCCAAAAGTTAAAAACTTCTAAAAATAGTAAATTGCCAAATTTGCTAGAAAACTATTTTGAGCTAGTCGGAAAAGGTGGGTAGGCACCGATATCCACCTGGATCAATCCTCCCTCCTTAGGAAGAAATGGTATCCATTGCATTGAGTTCCCAGGGGAGAGGGAAAAGCGTTTGTTGAATCTGCATCTTGGTGAGATGCTTGCCTTGTTGAAGACGTAGTGTTGCTCAGTTTGTGAAAGTCTGTCACAAACCTATTGAGGCTGAGGTTGTTCAACAAGTTAGGCTACATGAGAGGATGGTGTGCAGAAGGAATCTTTTCACTTTGTTGCAACCTTGTCGACCTGCTTCTATTGGATAGAAGGTGCTTGGGGCGAAGCTGTAGTGGTTTCAGTGTCCTTATGTTCCCCTTTTGAACAGATTGTGAAGAAGCTGAATTTTGCAGTATGAGACACTACCTCTGGTATTCTATATAGATGACCCCCCAGAGGAACAATGAAACTGTGGGGTTGAGACTCATAAATAGCGTGGTTCTTCCACATATATGATTGGCCCAAAAGAACATCAGAGACATCTAGTGGGGAAACATGGCATAATACCTCATCCTTGAAGGGTTGGATGCCATATGACAATCGACATTACTGGCTAACATGAATATCTTTTCCTTGGTGAAGCCACCGGATGTTGTATGGTTGCGAGTGTGGTGTTGTCGACAATTCTAACTATTTGATGACCTCTTCTAAGATGAGGTTTTTCTAGCTTCCGTTATCAACAATAAAATGCAGCGGGGTTCCCTTCACCCACATCTGTGAATGAAAAAGGTGCTCCCCCTCTTCAAGATCTGTTGGTTCTTCTGGTTGAATTGTTGCAGTTGTGACAATAGAAATGGGGTCTGTGTCAATGATCTATCCTTTACCAGTATTTTCAGAATCAGATTCTGAATTAGGGTTCGGCTCCTTGTCTTTGATCTCGACCACCAATGACTATTTTGAGCAACATTCATTGATGTTGTGCCAGGGGATTTTGTGGAAATATCACCATTTTCCAATGTCCTTCTTTGTCTTCCCGTGACCCTTCTTTTCATGTGGCTTGGATTGGTTTTCTAGAGACTATTTGTTAGGGACATATTTTCTCAAACTTTGGTTGTTGCATATTTTCATAACCAAAATCCTGTTTGTTCTGGTGCTTAAATTTCTTCTCGATTTTAACAGCATATCGATAGGCAACACTAAGTGATGAGATGTCTAGAAAATCCATTTCATTTTGGATGTATCTGTGTAGAGCCCCATGGTATTTTAGAACCAAATGTCGTTCGGAGTCTTTGATACCCAACTTGGTGTGCAAGGTATGGAAGGTATTGGTGAACTTCGAAACTACTTGGACCCTCTCTTGCTGCAGTGTGTTCCATCTCATGTACTAGTCCTCATAGTTGCCAATAGGGTAATATTGTTCCTTTACCGCATCCACAAAAATATCCCAAGTGGGATCGACCCCATATATTTCAGACTCCTCTGTGGAACTCTACTCCCAATACGTTTCCCACAAATTTTGACATGGGGGAGAGCTTTAAGGAGTGTGAAGGTGATCTTTTCTTTGTCGGAAAATTTGTGAATAGAGAAATAACCTTCTCACATATTTAACCATTTGTCTAAGGGTTCTGCATCTATCTATCCTTCAAATATAGGAATATCAAAATTAACTTGTACCTTGAAAGGTGAGGTGCCTCCAAAGTGGTTGCTTGATGAATATGCACCTATTGTTATTGACAAGCATTGAAGGATGTGGGAAAAATTCTCCATCATTTCATCCCTCTATCGTGTGAGAGCTTGCTCAAGCAACAGACTGATAGGATCGTATGCTCCGTCATTTTTGTTTTCTTCCTCTATTGAGGGTTTCTTGGGTGTGAAATATCAATTTTCCTCAAGAGATACAAGCACGAGACCCAACTTGCTATACTCAAACCTCGTTGGGGACATGAACTGAAAAAAACGACCAAGAACAACCTGCTCTAATACCACTGATCCAGATTATTTTTGGCATGAAATGAAATCAGAGATATAATAAAGAAATGCACAGAGATATCGTAGGTATTCAATAATATAATAGAAATGTATCAGAGATGAAACCATAAACACAGATATACAGTAATACACAATTTCTATTAATGAAATAAATGTACAGAGACTATAAAAATACAGAGTGAATGACTTGCTAGAATGGTGGCAGCTTATCTCTGAGAAGAGATGTGACGGCTACTCGCATTCACAAGAAGATGATTAAAATGAGGCTCTGAAGGATTTTTTACAATAAACAGGAATGCCAAAAGTCTTAGACATACAAAAACCTAACCCTAGGATATGAAGCACCAAAAGTCATGTGGGCCCCATTTGGGTAAGTTAGTACATCAACTTCCCGGGATCATAACTTTTTCATACGATCTCTGTTTTAGGAGTATGATAGCTAATTGGAAAGTTATCATCAAGGAGATTCATTTTGGGGTCTCAATCATGCCTTTAGATATCATTGAGAACCTCTATCTCTAAAAACCTTCATTTGGGCCCTCAAAATGGCCCCGAAAGTTAAAAACTGCTAAAAATAGTAAATTGCCAAATTTGCCAGAAAACTATTTTGAGCCAGTCAAAAAAGGTGGGTGGCCACTATTATCCACTGGATAAATTTTTGAAAAAATCCTCTTTTGATAGAGGCTTATGATAAACTTTCATCCAATGCCCATTTATGAAAAAGGAAGTCTGATTCTCATCAATAGTCTTTATCCTCACTGAACCATTGTCATATAATGTATCCACCTCATGGGGTCCCAACCATCTAGTAGACAATTTATCCTTAAAATTTTTGAATCTACTATCATATAGGAGGGCCCAATCACCTGACTAAAAGGACTTCTTTTTTATGTACTTGTCATGCCATTTGGTTCTTTGTTCTTGTATCAAGGTGGTTCTTTGTAGAGAATCTTGTCTTATCTCATCAAACTCATTTAATTGTAATAGCCTCTATTTTTTAGCTTCATTCAGATCCATTCCTAATTGCATGGAAGTTATGAAGGTTTTTACCAGAAATTCTATCGGAAATAATACCTGCTTCCCATACACCAACTCATAAGGTGTATGGCCTATTGTATTCCTCCAAGCTGTCCTATAGACCCACAAGGCCTCTGACTACCTATCAGTGCAGTCTTTGTGATGCAACTGAAAAATCTTAGTGAGGATGGATTCTATCACTTTGTTGGTTGATTATACTTGGCCATTTTCTTGGGGGGTGATAGGGAGAAGAGTTTCTGTGTTTGATCCTGTACTGTTCAGTAAGATCCTTGACCAAAGTTGAGGTGAATTGTGTTCCTTATTCGGCGACTATTTCCCTAGGTACCGTGAAACAAGTAAACATTTCCTAAAAGAGGAAGTCTACAATAGATTGTTCATTGGTTGAATACAAAGCCTTGGCTTCTACCCATTTTGTCACATAATCTGTGCAAACTAAGATGTATTTTTTTTCTACAGGACATGGGGTTGATAGGTCCTACAAAATCTAAAGCCCATTTTTCAAAATGTTCGATCACTACTTGGTCTTGGATAGGCATTTCATCGATTTTAGTAGGTTTTCCCATTCTTTGGCAATCATCACAGCTGGCCACATATTTATTTTCATCTTTAAAAATGGTTGGCCAGTAATAGGTAGACTGTAAAATATTGTATGCTATCCTTTTGTCAGGAAAATGGTCTCCACATGGGCCATCATGACAAGCTCTTAATCTATCCTACATCTCATCCTCTTGAACACATCTTCTGATTACTAGATCAGGTCCAATTCGATATAAGCAATCCTCATGCCACATATAATTGGCACTTAGATGAATAATTCTTTTTTTTTCTCTAGATGGCATACTTTGAGGAAACTTTCCTGATACAAGATAGTTGGCTATGTCTGCATACCAAGGGGTGTAAGTAGAAATGGAAAATATATTCTCATCCAAAAAATCATCATCTACTGGAGTACTGTCACCTACATGAATAATCCTATATAAGAAATCAACAACCAAATTATCTCTTCCAGGCCTATCAATGATAGTGATATTGAATTCTTGTAGTAGTAATAGCCATCTAGTCACTCTATCATTTGTAATAGGTTTGTTCATTAAAAATCTAATAGTTGAATGGTCAGTGTGCACAAAAACTTTGTATCCTATTATATAGTGTCTAAATTTGTTGATGGCATGTACTAGTGACAAAAATTATTTTTCCGTGACAGTGTAGTTTACTTCAGTAGGTGAGAGATTCTTGCTGACAAAGTATATAGCAAAGGGAATATCCCCTTCCCTTTTTCCTAAGACAACTCCCAAAGTGGTATATGAGGCATCTATGCAAATATGGAAAGGAATAAACCAGTTTGGTCCTCTCAAAACAGGGGCACTTGACAACTTTGTTTTTAAGATTTCAAAAGAGATTTGACATTGTTTATTCCAACATAATTCAACATCTTTTGTCAACAGTTTGAATAGGGGGGCATCTAGGTTTGTAAATTTTTGAATGAACCTCCTATAGTCGCCAGCATGACCTAAGAAACTTCTGACTTCCTTTTGTGAGCTAGGGATCTTGATTTGGGAAATAATGTTAATCTTGGTAGGGTCCACCCTTATTCCTGTACTAGAGATGTGGTGAACTAGAACAATTCCTTTCGTGAGCAACGTCCTAGATTTTTCATGACTAAGAAAAAGGTTGGTCTCTTTACACCTAACCAGTAATTTCTCCAAATTATCCAATGCATGTTGTAAATCATCCCCATACACCGTGAAGTCATCCATGTAGACTTCCACACAATCATTGGTCAAATTAGAGAAAATAGCCAAGAAAACCCTTTGAAAGATAACAAGAGCATTACATAAACCAAAAGGAATAA
>SNQJ01S0239557.1:495-13601 GCA_010110895.2 Picea sitchensis
ATGTATGAACTCAAAATTAAAAACTAATACAATATAGTAGGATATGGTAATGATATGAAATGGTGGGTAACAAAAATACATTTTAAAATTATGATATAAAATATTTGATATTTACAATACAATAATATATTGTTTTTTAAAATAAAAGTTAAAATTAAAATACTAAAACTTTAAATATCATCTAGATTTACAATGGACAAATATTTATATCATTTACACAACATTTAATTATATCATCCAATAAAAAACTAATAATATTTCATATGAAATATTAAATATTAAGAACATTATAAATTTAGTAATCAAATTATTAAATCCACTATAGTTTTGAAAACATAGAAATAAGTAATTAAAGAATAAAACCTGTATAATATATCACTCTTTGTTGTCATCGCTCTGATTATCTTTCTCACTTGGCATGATAACACTCTTGTTCTTAAAAATATGTTTTGATCTAGGGTCGTGTCTTAATACAAACCACTAATCCCTATCCAACACATCTGGGTAAAAAAACACTTGGTTGAAGTGTTTTGGGAAAACATAAGGCTCTTTAGCTTCATCCCACATCTTTTTAGAGTTGATACATATCATCCCACTATCATGATATTCCTTTACATTATTCTGATCAAAGGTGTCCCACCACTTTCACCTAAAAATAACACATTGGAAATAACATAAGTACACTCGAATGATCTCTTGTATATTTCCGACGTAACCTAACTTCCCATGTATGGTGTTTTGATCGCAGTGGCTAGCACGACTAGATTGGTCGAACTCGACTTCCACTCCATAGTCTGGTTTCATGTGTTCATCATCGACATCCTTTGTGTGAAAATTATGTCCATATGCCCACATATATGGGAACAAATGCACCTATAAAAAATAGAACAAATCACATTGTCAATATGTGTCTAACTAGCAACAACCGCTTTGTAAAAGTGGTTGACATAAGCTGATCGCCATCATTAATTTAGAAAGGTGGAAAATGACATCGATCGACGTATATCAACCACTTTTGTAAAGTGGTTGTTGCTAGTTGACGACCAACATGCCTTCAGAACCACCATTAATATATTAATACATTTAAGTAATATAATAATTCAATATTACATTAAATTAATATATAAATATTAATTTAATATATAATAAAAATGTATAAATTAAAGTATTAATTGATTGATATATTGATAATGTATTAATGTATTAAAGTATTAATGTAATGTCTGAAAGTATTAAAGTATTAATTTACATTAGTGTCTAATGTAACATATTAAATAATTAATAGATTAATAATGTAATGCATTGATTAATTAATTAATACAGTTATAAGGTAATAATATACTAATAAATTAATACATTAAATATATCAATAAATAAATTAAATGCAATAAAAATGGATTACTAAAGTATTAATACATTAGAGTATTAATACACTAATAAAGTAACACTTTATTACATTAATGCATAATGTAACATGATAAACTATTAATACATTAACAATACATTATTATATTGTTGTAATATATAAATTAAAGTATTAATGCATTATGCATAATGTAACATATTAAATACTAATACATTAATAGTCTAATGTATGAATTAATTAATACATTTTTGTCTAATACATTGTTAAAATATTAATACAATAATAAATTAATACCTTCATAACACATTACTAAAGTAATACAACATTAATAAAAATTTTATTAAAGTATGAATACATTAATACATTTATTGAAAATGATTGTGGTTGATTATGGTGGAACATCATCACGTTTTCTTATACTTATGACTATGAATGACATTGATGTATATTGTAATGTATTAATTTAATTAATTAATAAATTAATACATTTTTAATAAATACATTACTAAAGTAGTAATACATTTTTAAAGTGGCAGTTGGTTAATTCCTAAAAAGCCATGGGATGAAAGAGTGTGTCACCTTTGTGACACTAAGCAGGTTGAATATGAAAAACATTTTCTCTTAGATTGTCTCGCCTATACCCATATTAGATCTCATTTTCAAAATATTTGTCACACTACCAACATTCCTAACCTCTTAACTCAACAAAAGTATGGTGATCTTGGAAAACTTCTCTTAATCATTTTCGAGCACAGAAACAAAATTCTGAAGAATTGCAAGTAATCACGTACCCTCTTAAGGTCCGATAAACCAATTCAGTCTTAGTAGACGTTAATCATCATCATCATCATATTAATATAATGTATAAATTAAAGTATTAATTTACATAAAGATATAATATAAAGTATTAATTACTTAATGCATTAATAATGTAATGTATTAACTATGTAATGATAATAATAATAATAATCTATTTTTAAGGTCACGACCAAGCTAGCACACCAAATTGGTGTATGAGACCCCCTTGTTTGTGGGACAAGGGACCCCCCTCTGCCCAACGATTTGACTGGTAAAGTCTATGAAGGCATACATACCCTACCCCCCTCTGGATTTGAACCTGTGACCTCTTAAGAGGAAACACATGTTCTTAACCATTAGGCCCAACATTTATACAATGTTAATTACAACATTGTTGAAGTATTAATATAATAATAAAATAAAAGATTAATAATACATTGTTAAAGTAATAATAAAAAATTCATTTCATACATTAAATGAATTAATAAATAAATTAGTAAAGTAAAAATATATTAATATATAATGTAATATATTTATTTATTAATAAATTAATAATGCATTAATAAATACATTCTTAAAGTATTAATGCCTTAATAAATACATTGCTAAAGTAGTAATACATTAATAATATATTATTTAAGTATTAATACAATAATACCTTAATTGAGAATGACTATGGTCGAGTATGGTTGACCATGACCATGGTTTATTTTCGTAGACCTTGGTTGAATTTGGGAAGGAAAGGTTCGCTACGGTTGACCATGGTTGTCCTTCATCATGGTTGAGTGAGGTTGACCATGACCACGGTTGACTATGATTGATCAGAGTTTATTATGGTTGAACATACCCATGGATGAACTTCGTTGACCATGTGTATCTCATTATGGTGGGCCATGTTGATTATGTTCACTATAGTTTACTATTGCCCTACTGCATTACAATGTTGATCATATTTTGTTCATCAAATTGTGACACAACATTTTGTTTGTCACATGCCAACATCAATTTTGTTCATCACATTGTGAAATCAACTTTTGTTCATCACATGTCGACATAAGGTTTTGTTCATCACATGGTGACATTGTATTTTTCTCGTCACTTGACATCGTAAGGTTATGGTCATCAAATTACGACGAATGTTTATGTTTCTCACGATATGGAATTGGAATAGGTTTGTCATAATTCGTTAGTGGGTTATGTTCGTCACATTGCGACATTGGAAAATGCTTGTCACGTCTGCACATTGGGTTGTCTACATCAAATTGCGACAATAGGTTGTGTTTGTCCCATTGTGACATTTGGAAATTTCTATCACATTGCATTTGTCCCATTACAACACCAATTTATGTTCGTCTGATTGTGATGTTCATAATTGTTCGTCACATTGTGACATGCGTATATGTTCATCACAATGTGATGTCCATATATGTTCATTGCATTGAAGTGTTACATTGTTTGTAGATTCCATTTTTACTATGTTCGACACGTTACGATGTTTGGAAATGTTTGTCACATTGGGGTGTATGTATATGTTCATCACATTGTGATTTTACTATGCATGGTAGATGGAAACATTACTATGTTTGACACATTACGACGTTTGGAAATGTTTGTCACATTGAGACATCCATAAATGTTCGTCACATTGTGACATTACGATGTTTGGTAGATTGAAATTTTACTATGTTCGACACATTGCGATGCTTGCAAGTGTTTGTCACATTGTGATGTCCGGATATGTGCGTCACATTGCAACGTGAGGAAATATTTTTCATATTGCGATGGCAGGGTGATGTGGGACACATTGAGACATGTATTTATGTTTGTCACATTGCGGCATGTATTTATCTTTGCCACATTGCAACGCTACGATCCACATTGCGACGACATGCCTATTTTCGTCAAATTGTGACGTTACTATGTTTCTTAGATTATAATGTTACTATGTTCATAACATTGGGACATTACTATGTTCATCATATTGCAACACTATATTTTCAGTGCATTTCAATGTTATGTGTTTGTCACAGTGCGACTTTACTATGTTTGGTAGATTTGAACGTTACTATGTTCAACACACTGTGACATTTGGAAATTTTTGTCACATTGCGATGTTGGAATAAGTGCGGCACAATGCAAAATCATGAAATGTTCACCACATTGCAACGATAAGATGATGTTTGGCAAATTGAAAAGTTAATTTGTTCGACACATTGTGATGTTCGTCACATTAGGATGTATATGTTCATCACATTGTGATTTTACTATACATGGTAGATGTAAACATTACTATATTCGACAAATTACGACGTTTGGAAATGTTTTTCACGTTGTGACGTCCATAAATATTCATCACATTGCGACGTTACAATGTTTGGTAGATTGCAATTTTACTATGTTCGACACATTGCGATGCTTGCAAGTGTTTGTCACATTGTGACATCCGGATATGTGCATCACATTACAATGTGAGGAAATATTTTTTATATTGTGATGACACGGTGATATGGGACACATTGAGACATGTATTTATGTTCGTCACATTGCAACATGTATTAATGTTTGTCACATTGAGATGATACGATCCACATTGCGACGACATGCCTATTTTCGTTAGATTATGACGTTACTATGTTTCTTATATTGTAATGTTACTATGATCATAATATTGGGAAATTACTATGTTCGTCATATTGCAACACTATATTTTTAGCACATTTCAATGTTATGTGTTCCTCACAGTGCGACTTTACTATGTTTGGTAGATTTCAACATTACTATGTTCAACACATTGCGACATTTGGAAATTTTTGTCACATTGCGACGTTGGAATAAGTGTGTCACAATGCAACATCAAGAATTGTTCACCACATTGTGATGATAAAATGATGTTTGGAAAATTGAAAAGTTGATTTGTTCGACACATTGTGATGTTTGGAATTGTTTGTCACATTGTGACATTAGAATAAGTGCGTGACATTGCAACATGAGGAAATGTTCATCACATTGCAATGAAAGGATGAAGTGCACTAGAGTGAAATGCATGTTTATGTTATGATGGAATTCCTATGTTCATCAAATTACGACGTCAATTTATGTTCATCAAATCTCAACATTATTGTGTTCGTTAGATTGCAACATTACTATGTTCATCATTGTCGAACGTTAGTATGTTCGAAAGAACGCAACATTACTATGTTTGTCACATTGTAACTTCTTGTTTTGTTATTCATATTTCAATGTCAGTGGCATGTTCATCACATGAAAAGGTTGGTTTGTGTCTCATACATTACGAAAAGTAAGCTTCCTTTGTGAAAAAAAGTTCTAACAATGTTTCCTTTGTGAAAAATATAGGAACTTTTAACTGATGCTTTGTGAAAAATATAGGAACCTTGAACCGATGCAATTTATTACATAGAATGAAACTTAGAATCATAATGTTTTTAAGGACATTGATAACATATGATCTTGAGATATAAAATCTATCCCTTCCAAATAAGCATATATAAAATTAGAGTATCCATTTATGCATTCCTCTTTTTCATGTCGCAATTTGCAATTGTTAAGAAAGAACAAAGGAATGAGTTAAAAGTAATTATGATATATAGTAGTAAAATATTTAACTTGAATCCTTTTATGATTAATTGTGATCAATGTGGTGATATTTTTTTTCTTGGATAAATTCATACAACTAAATTGTTTGAGAAAGTGTTTTTCATCTTCAACTATTTTAGTGTCACAAAGATGACAAATTATTTCATGCCATTGTGTTTTCTTTGTATATATTATTTTATTTTTATATTTTATAATGAAATAAAATTTTCATAGAAAATAAATAATACATTAAATTGAATTAAAATTAAAATTGTTAAATTATTATTATTACATTCTTATTATTAAATTCTTATTATTTAAATTATCTTTAAATTATTATTTTCTTACTATTATAAAATAAACTTTAATACAAATAACCTTAACTTTAATATAATCCTAGTCGTTATTTTAATGGGAATAACTCTAACCCTAATCTCACTCTAAAGTTGACCCTAATAAATATTAACAATAATTGAAATGTATAACCCTAATTTTAATGAGAATAACTCTAACCCTAACACTAACAACTATTAACAATAATTGAAATGTATAACCCTAATTTTAATGGGAATAAATCTAACCCTAATCCTAATAAGTATTAAAAATCATTAAAATGTATAACAAGAATGATAATTTTCCTTTAAATTTTAATGCATTTATACTAAGATTGATATTTATAATATTGTGAAAAAACTGCTATTAACATGCATAATGCATAAAATGCATTAATAAATACATTACATTATTACCATAAAACACAATCCATATTTATAAATACTTGTATTTATATTTATAATATTGGCAAAAACACTATTTGCATGTATAATTTTACAAACACTACTATTATAACAAAAAAAACCAAACATATATCAATTTCAACTCTTAAATTTTAAATAGATAAATTAATAGATAAATACTAAAGTATTACTAAATTATTGATAAATTAATAAATAAATACACTATTAATAAATTATTATGTTATTAAGAAAGTAATACCTTATTAATTAATACATTGTTAAATTATTATTACACTAATAAAACAATACATTAACAATACATTATTACATTAAAAAAATTAAATACATTAATAAATAAATTACTATAGTGTGTATACATTAAAACATTGATGATAAAGTATTAATAAATAATATATTAATTAAATTAAAATTAAAATTATTAAATTATTATTATTTTAATTATTAAAAAATAAACCTTAATACAAATAAATTTAATTTTAATACAATCATAACCCTAATTCTAATAAGAATAATCCTAACCCTAACTTTAATAAAATCATAACCCTAATTCTAATAAATGCATTAATAAATACATTACTATACTGTGGATATATTAAAACATTGATGATAAAGTATTAATAAATAATATATTAATTAAATTAAAATTAAAAGTATTAAATTATTATCATTAAATTATTATTATTTAAATTTTATTTTTATTATTAAAAAATAAACTTTAATACAAAAAAATTTAACTTTAATACAATCAAAATTTTAATAAGAATAATCCTGACCCTAGCTTTAATAAAATCATAACCCTAATTCTGATAAGAATAATCCTAACCCTAATTATCTTTGATAAACACATGAGAAATTTCATTTATGGTTAGAAACGCTTAACTCAAAATTTCATTAATGGTTGGAAACTCTTAATTCTTTACAGGCTCTTAAAATACAATACAAGTCCCACTACAGTTATTAAAATATAATTCTAGTCAATTTATTATTTATTTAGCTTCTTAAAGTGAAGCTCTCATCCAAGGTATACAAAAAGAATATTTAGAGCCCAAGGTAATGATGTTGAGAATGCTCGACATTCCCTGGTTAGGTCCGTATACAAAAATAATATTAAGGGCCCAAGGTAATGATGTTGAGAACCCTCGGCATTCCCTCGTTACGTATGTTCAAAACATGTTGTCCTAATTGAAAAACTAATAACCTTAAGAAATATGTGCATTAATAAAATCTATGTTCAAAACATGTTGTCCTAATTGAAAAACTGATAACCTTAAGAAATATGTGCATTAATAAAATCTCCTCACCAATAGAACCACAAAAAACATCCTAAGGTCATCTGAGTTGTAGTGAAAAGAAAATATTAATTTAGAAAAGAAATTAAGAGGAAGTGTCAATGTAAGTGTGAAACAATATAATTTGGAGTAAATGAAGAACAATTGTCTAGAGAGGTGGTTTGTAATGTAGATGCATGTATCGGTGGAAGCTCCTCATGCTCTTAAAAAAAGGAATTTCTTTCACATGAATTATGTTTCCATCTTTTCCAACACATGGATGTTGTGAAAAATACTTATATGCTTCATCCCGTGGTAAACCAATGGATTTCCAACAGATGATGTGGCATGATAAATAAACATACTATTCTCATAGGCATGTGTGGGCATCACTACTATCATCGCGTTAACCACCATATCTACTGGAATCTTCTCACACATTCAAACAAACAATATTAGTTAATATTCAACGGTTTTTTTTCTTATATTGCAAAACAAAATGCACAACAGAAAAACGTTTGCAAAAACAAAAACTTTGCACCTATAATATCATTATATTTACAACATCATCAGATTGAGAATAAAAACAAAAGCCAGACATGTGAATTTCATAACACAGACATGCAAATTTCTACCAGACATGCGAATTTCTAACACGGACATGCGAATTTCTACCAGACATGCGAATTTCATAACATAGACATGTGAATTTCTATCATGTTATATTATTTGATGAGCAGACATGGGAATTTCATAACACAGACATGCTAATTTATAACCCGGACATGCGAATTTATACCAAACATGCAAATTTCATAACACAGACATTTAAATTTCTACCATATTATATTATTTGATGAGGAGACATGCAAATTTCATAACACAGACATGCGAATTTCTAACACAAACATGCAAATTTATACGAGACATGTGAATTTCATAACACGGATGTGCGAATTTCTACCAGACGTGCGAATTTCATAACACAGACGTGCGAATTTATACTAGACATGCGAATTTCACAACCGAGACATGCAAATTTCTACCATATTATATTAGTCATCCTTCCACAAGGCACCATGGGTAGAGGAATTGAATGAGCCATCAAATGAGCCATCCTTCCACAATGCACCATGGGTAGAGGAATCGAACGCGTCATCCTTCCAAAACTCACACCTGCCATTCTAGCTAAATGGAGCCCGACATTCCATGACTACTATAAGCATAATCAATTGCTAATATCATAACGTGTAAATTTGATGGACACCATGTAATTTTTTAATCATATTAGGTAAATGTAAAAAAGTAAACAGATAAACGTACGTATTTATAAATGAGAGGAAGTTAATTTCTGAAAATCTGATCCATTGATTAGAGACGATGACGAAGAATATGCCAACATATTTCATTCTTGGCCACAAGATTAAAATTTATGATTAAAAGGTTGATTAGTCCATCAATTCCAATAGGGGGGGCGCCTATTGGCGTAATAACCCAACCATTAAAATATAAAATAATATAGATGTACTTACAATTCAAATGTGCATTACGAAGTTAAAAATTATGTAAACAAAGAGATTATTACCGATTTGCTACAACCAATCCCTATGTTTAGTGCATCCTCTTCTTCAAACGGATAATGACTGGATGCACCATATTTCTCTCTGACTTGGTCAACAACCTAAATGTTGGGGCATATCATTGGCACATTTTCTTTTAAATGATCAGGATAAGGCATGCTTCTAACATTCAACCGTCTGAATTATTTTCTGTCACTTTCTCATTTTCTCCACTTTTGTTCGTACAATGTGACCCATGACTATGTTTCCTCCTAATTATAAAGAATGAATTTATTGATGACATCAATTTCTGAATTTGTTGATGTATTCATGAAATCAAACCAACATATAGTACATATGAGATCATGAAAATATACATTATGAAGTTCAATGTGAATAGTTACTGTGTAGAAATTTGACAAATGATAATCACTTACTCTTTATCAAGTACTTTTTTCCATTAATTTGGAGAAGCTCCCATTCTCTTTTCTCTTCATCCGTTTCGTCATCCAAAATCATTGCACATGTTGTGTTGTCAATATGTTTGATGTACTCACTAACATTATATAAAGACTCATATGATATGTACCCCTCTACCATAGACCCCTAGGGTTTTTCCCTTTGACGAACAAATCCTTTCAATTTCTTCATTTACCTCTCTAAAAAAAACATCCAACTATAAGAGACCACCCCGACTTATTCAACCTCATCTACTAGGTGATTAAGAAGATGAACTTTGAAGTCCATGAAACTTGGAGGTAGTTCCTTCTCAAACATACAACAATCTCAACTATGTCTTGACGCCACTGTGGAAAGTTGTCCATATGAATCTCCTTTCATGTGATCCAATGTACAAATGCAGATAATTTAGATATGGCATGCCTTAGGTCATGGGGGATGTCATGGTTCACACACCCATGCATGAGCAGAGGATAATGACACTACAAATTAAACACATACAAAATTAATTATGTCTTATCCCATGGCATAAAAATAAAAATTATAAATAATAAATCATATTTTTGACATATGTCATACCTTTAGAAGGTTCAAATGATCATGTGATTTCAACTCCGACAAATGGTTTTGATGCACAATGAAGAAACATCGTGGAGAAGAACCATATAAACAAGGCACCTTCACACCCAATATAACTTCCTTTGCCAAAGAAATGTCTTCTTTCTTCAAAATCCATGGGACATTACCTTCTTTAAAAGGCCAAGATGGACGAGCCTCGCCTCTACTTTCTTGTCTTGGCCAATTTTTCTTTTTAGTTTTTGAAGAAATAAGATCTCTCCTCACATCCAATGTGTCACTTTATTTCAATGATATGTGCCTCCATAAAGAATATGAAACATTTTTAAATATATGTATGGGTTCTAATAAGTGAGAAATTTTAATATGCTCCCAATATGGAAGCTAATAAAAGATAGATTTCATTTTCATCCCAATGGGAAATTTCTCAACATAGGTGTCGAATAATTCTGGATCATCAAACATAGGTTCCCCATTTGAATCGAACATTTATGTAATCTCCTTCTCCTTCTCTCTCTCATATGCTCTAAGTCATTTTGTTGGTGTCATTATTCCAGGCCTTTGGGTTCTCTCTGGTTTGGCATTGAAAGCAGATGTTTCTCTTCTATTAGGGTGTTCTTCTGGGAGGAATACCCTCGATCAATGGTACACAGGCTTTTGTAGGTGTTTGGACCACCTAACCTTCAGAGAAGGTCCACAACATTTGCATCCATGATAGCCTTTAGTTACAAGACCTGTGGCAACCATAATTCAACTAATGTGGATAAAGATTAGTCAAACAATGGACAACCATAATTCAACATAGTCAATGATAGTCAAACCATGGTCAACCATAGTTCAACATAGTCAACCCATGGTCAACCATAGTCTACAATAGTCAACCATATTTCATCATAGACAACCCATAGTAAACCCATGGTCAACCATAGTTCAACATAGTCAAATCATTATCAACTATAGTTCAACATACTCAACAATGGTCAGTGACATACAACCATAGTAGACCATGGTTGATCAAAGTCAATCAAAGTCAAACATAGTCTCCCACAATCAACAATGGAAAACTGAAGTCAACTATGGTCAAACATAACCAAACATGGTGAGTCATAGTCAATCATGGAAAATGATAGTCTAATGTGGTCAACCATGGTCAACGATACTAAAATATTATAGATATTTCAATATTAATTATATTGATATTTTATTTCACAATTCTACTAATCCTTCCTATGCATATCGATCATCAACTAGCACAACCACATAATTAAAAGTAGTTTATATATGTTGATTGGTATTGTTACCACACAAACCAAAACCTCTTCTCAAAATCCCAAAAATTGGTGCTAGCCTTATGGAACTAGGAGGTTGGCCACTATCAACTCACCAACTCTCCTTTACACTTAAGGCTAGGATAAATGGAATCCTAAGCAAGGGGGGATTCCCTATGGGTTTTTAGACTTGATGTGTGTCGTAGATAGTGGGAGTATGATAAATCTTAGCAACTGAAACTAAATGGAGAAATGAAAATTGAATTTATATGGTTTGGGAGTGGTGGATAAAAGGGAGATCGATGCCTTTAATTGCTTGGGAAATGGGGTCATGTGAGTAATCTTAGAGGTTGGTTCTAAAGAAATATTAGGAGGTATATTAAAATCACTTGACCTACAAACTACACTCCTAATTTGGTTGTTTAATCTACAATTGTGAGGGTTGAGAGGAGTTATAAAAGATCCACTAGTCAAAACATGTTGCAAAGGTGGCCCCTACCAAAGACTATCTACAAACACACCTAATCAAGTGATCTAGAATGAGTAATGTTTCTATCTTGAAAGGTAAAGGATACAAAAGGGGGATAAGAGGGAGGAAAACCATTACACTATCCCTTTCCAATTAAGATGAAGCACCTTTCCTTGGCCATTGAATTTCCTTTGGCATCCATACACCTGCAAACAAATTCCCAATTGCATCATAAAGAACTAAAATCTACACATAAGAAATTACATATACATCACTCTACTGTTTGGACAAAATAAATAAAAACACTCCATTGGCTTAGAGCTTTTTTTACTTGCACTAGATATCCTTCTCCAATCTAATCCATCTTGCACATGAAGAGAGTGAACCCTTATATAGGTTTTATTTCTAACTCCCCATACAATAAAATACCAATTGTTTTTTTATATCCATTAGTTCTCTTAGAAATAATCATAAAATAATCCTCTCTAACAAAATTCTTCCTAAAAGTATAAAGAGTTTGCTGAAATCCATAATTTTCTCCAAGGACATACAATAAAATAATCTAGGAAACAAGTAATTACAACCAGTGATCAAATTTTGAAGGCTACTCTTAATTTCAAGTTGAAGGAAATATATTCATTCAACCCTTCCATGATAAAAAAAAAATTGAAAAAGTAGTTGTTCTTCAATTGAGAAGAGTAAACTAGGTACACAGTTCAAAAAAATATTCTAAATAAAATATTTTCATTCCAATTATTTAAAATGTTAAAAATTGATAAACAACTAGATAGATATGTTTTCAAATGGTATTATCTTGATTGGTTTGGAGGATGAATATTATTCTCCCCATGCAAGTTCAAAATCACAATATAAAACTTTAGACACAATCACAAATTCAAACTTTTTTGTGAACACCAATTTAAGCCTAAGGATGTAATCAATGTATCCATATGATGCATGATAAATGCATCTATGTATCCTTCTTAACCAT
>SNQJ01S0239559.1:0-11275 GCA_010110895.2 Picea sitchensis
GGTTAAGGTGCTCGGAGGGAGGCTTTGGCCTGTGGTTGGGTGACGAGGGTATCATCAATGGTAAAATGAGCACACCATCTTCTATATTCTAACATTTTCAAAGGTAGAGGAAAAAGGAAGCTTGAGCCAACCTCAACAAGAAAAATTCTTAGTTCTCTTAAAATTTTGTTAAATATTTCTTTTTATTTGTTGATATTTACAAATTTTTGAGATGATTCTATGTCACTTGTGATATGTTGTTGATCCAGGTGGATATTGGTGGCCACCCACCTGTTCCAAGTGGCTCTTTTTGACAGTTTTTAGTTCAACATGTTCTTTTGTACTTCTTTGTAATTGTGGTTTCTACACTTCCGGGGTTGTTTGAAGCCCTACACATTTTTCAGGTGGAGATTGGTGGTTGTCCATCTAATCAAACTAGCTTATTTTGGAAGTTTTCATGTCAGCACATATGTTTGTACTTTCAGTGTCATTTTGGGGCCCTAAACAATGTTTTTTTGGTGTGCCACAGTCAAACTGTAGATGGAGTCAGAGTTTGATGACATAATGTGTATTTCTCGAAAAAACATTTCCAACGGGCTATCACGTGCCTAAAATGAAGGTCGTATGCAAAAGTTGTGACCCCATGAAGTTGAGGTGCCAACTTACCCATTGGGGCCCACATAACTTTTGGCATTTCATCTCTTAGGGTTAGGTTTTTGGATTTCTAGGGTTTTGGCATTCATGAGTAATGTTAAAAATGTCTCTGGAGCCTCATTTTAATAATTCTACTAAGACATATGCGTGTAGCAAGCCACATCTCTTTTAAGAGATAGCTACCGCCATTCGAGCAAGTTGTTTCCAGTTCTGCAGTTTTTACAGTTTCATCATATTTTATTTATTCAATAGAAGTTATTATTCACTAGATATTTGTTGTTGTTCTCCATATCTCTGTGTTATTGTATTCAATCTATTATTCCTTTCATTCCACTCATAACTTTGGATCAGTGGTATCAGAGTTGTCTGCTTTTCATTTATTTTTCTTCGTGTATGTCCCTGACAATATTTGGGTACAAGAAGTTGGGACTCGAACCAGTCGAGCCTTTGCAAGATCGGCCACGTCGAGCCCGAAAACAACCCATGGGGGAAAAGAAGAAAGATGATGGAGCAAAAGATATTTTTAAAATGTTGCTCAAGGAATCCCTTGCACGAAAAATGAACAAAATGATGGACAATTTTGCACAGATCCTTTGGCAACTGCCCACAGGAGACACATCTTCATCAAACGACCATGCAACCCCCTTTAAGGTACAAGTAAATTTTTATATTCCATTATTTGAAGGATTGATAGATGCAGATGTTGTAAATAAATGGTTTAATTTGCTCAAAAATATTTTTCGGTCCACAATTTTTTCGACAGGGAAAATATTACTTTTGCACTCAAGACCATCCCCCATGTTAAGGACTAGTGGGATACTTACTCTAAGAAAAGGGCCATAGAGGAATATGCAATATTTTTCGTCACCCCCACATGGGATTCCTTCAGGTATGCCATGAAAAATAGTACTACCATGTTGGAAGCTACGAGGACCAGTACACAAGATGGACCACACTGCATTAGGAAAGGGACTAGATAATACCAGATTCCACCAATATTTTCCATACCCTGCGCACCAAATTGGGTATCAAAGACTTTGAACGACATCTACTGCTCAAATACCGTGATTGTATGCATAGATACATTAAAACATAGATGAATTTTCTGGACATCGCATCATTAGGTGTGGATTATAGATATGATGTCAATATTGAGCATAAATTTAAGCATAAGAGGTGACAGTTTGGATCTGCAAACTCCTCATAGCCAAAGTAGGGCAAAGGCGGACCCAACCCATAAAATAAGGGACTGAGCAAAGATGGTCTCTCTCAAGACAACCAGTCCAAGACGCAACCCAAGAAGGGTAATGAGAAGTCAAAGAAGGACATAGGAAAATGGTGTGAAAACCATAACAAGCCCTTAGCAAAACACCAAAGAATGTTGCTCCAAGCAGTCACTAGTGGCCAAGATGAAGGCTTCCGAGTCAGAGGTAGATTCTGATGCCGAATCAAATCCATAAAGTGGGAAGCATATCATCAATGCCGAACCTAGTGTCATTGTCGCTACCACCAAAGTCCAACCAAGCAAACCAGAAGAACCAGAGGAAGGGGAACACCTCTTTCACTCACAGATGTTGGTAAAGGGAACTCTCCTGCATTTCATTGTCGATAGCGCTATTCAGAAGAATTTGATTTCAGTAGAGGTTGTCAAGCGATTGGACCAGTCGATAACATTGCACCTACATCCCTACACCATCGGCTGGCTTCACCAAGGACGAGATCTTCGCATCAACGAATAACTTTTTCTTCCCTACAACATCAATCCCTTCAAAGACGAGGTATTGTGTGATGTTTATCCCCTTGAAGTTTGTGATGTTCTTTTAGGCCAACCCTATTTGTGGAAGCGACATGTTGTCTATGAATTTAGACTCCTCAGTGTTATTATTACTTTGGGTAGACAATTGTATAGGATACCAGAGGTAGCATTGTCTACCACTATTTCTTTAATCTCTACTAAGAAATGCGGTAAGGCCATTTCATAGACTGAGAAGTTTGTCTTCTTTGTGATCCGTGCTCGTAGTAAGTAGAAGGTTGCCGCCACATCCATGACCTATACACATAGCCTCTTTGTGCAGCAGAAGCAAGTGGATGGGATCGTGGAAGAGTACAAAGACATCTTATCCTCACCCATCAGGGTATTGATGCACTGTCAAGTCAAGCATATAATTGATCTAACCCCCGGTTCCCCCCTCCTAATGTACGAGTCTATCATCACTCGCTGATGGAAAATGATGAAAGAAAGCGCCATATCCAAGAGTTTCTTCAAAATGGGCACATCCGACCCAACTCCTCCCCTTGAGGAATCCTGATTGTGTTGGTGCAGAAGAAAGACGAGACCTAGTGGCTCTACATTGATTACAAAGCAACAAAATCACAATTAGGAACTGATACCCAATTCCTCGAATTGAAGACCTTCTTGACCAACTCAAGGGGGAAATTTTCTTCAACAAGATTGACCTAAAGTTTGGCTACCACCAGGGTCCCATTGAACCAACTAATGTATGGAAGACAACTTTTAAATCTAAAGAAGGTCTCTTCGAATGGTTGGTCATGCCCTTTGGCTTAACAAATGCACCAACAACTTTCATGAGATTGAATGATGATGTATTGAGGCCCTTCACCAACTCTTTTGTGGTGGTATATATGGATGGCATCCTCATCTTCAATAGAACTTGGGAGGAGCACATGCAACATATTCATCAGGTTTTGGGCACTCTGTAGCAGCACAAGCTATATGCCAACTTGGAAAAATTATCCTTTGGCATGAACAAGGTCCAATACTTGGTCTACAGTGTTGATGAGCATGGGGTACATGTGGATCCAACTAAGATCCAAGTCATTCATGACTGGCCAATTGAGACCACACTAACCGAGCTTCAGAGCTTCTTGGGACTTGCCAACTTCTACCGAAGGTTCATATTGGGATTCTCCCATATTGCGTGGGCCTCAGCCATGTAACCAAGGGTGGTGGAAAGGAAAAGTTCGCATGGGGGCAGGCACAACAACAAGCATTTGATGATCTGAAGCATCGCTTGTGCTCAACTCCAATACTTTCCTTACCTGATCTGTAACAACCGTTCGAGATTGAGACTGATGCCTCCAACAATGTTGTCGATGCAGTTCTCACTTAGTATGGTCATCCAGTAGCATACCATAGTGATACACTCTCAGATACTATCTGAAAATTCCCCACCTATGACAAAGAAATGTATTTCATTGTACAAGCATGTCGTCAATCGAAACATTACTTTATAGGAAATGAGACAATCATCCACATTGATCACAAGCCTCTGCAGTTCATACAGACACAAGGAAAGTTGCAGAACAACTTCCATCAAAAGTGGTCCACATACCTACAACAATTCCATCTCAACATCAAGTATAAAACATGGTGCACAAATCATGTTTCTTCCTACCTCAGTCACCCTGATGTTGTTGCAATCACCACAATGTTCCATTCGTGTTGGCATGAGGCATATGAGTGGCCCCAACTTTATCAACGTGACCCTGACTTCACCACCACCTATCAGCTCTTGGGTACAGGAGAAAATGTCACTGATTTTCACATCCAGGATGGATTGTATCTAGGCCACTTCTGTGTTCCCACAAGCGAGCATGCAAAGATGATTTGGGAGGCTCGCTACAATCGGATGGCAGGACATTTTGGCATGTAGAAAACTGTGGCCATTCTACAAAAACATTTTTATTGTCCAAAACTTTGAAAAGATGTCAGAAAGTATATCATATATTGCATTGCTTGTGCCATTTCCAAGCCATTCATAGAGAAGAAAGGATTATACACCCCTCTTCCTAGTTCCGGGAGGCCTTGGGAATCCATATCGATGGATTACATGTCTGGCCTTTCATCCACCAAGCAAATCAATGATTGTGTATTTGTGGTGGTTGATCGATTTTTGAAGATGGTCATTATCACAGTCTGTAAGAAGAGAATCACAACGGTAGATACTACCAAGATCTTCTTCGAACGAGTGTCGGTCCATTTTGGGATACCACATACCATCACCTCATATCGGAACAATAGGTTCCTCAACACATTTTGGTCGATTCTCTGGTCATTGTCGGACACCAATCTCACTAAATCCACTTCTTTCCACCCCCAAACCGATGGCTAGAAAGAGGTCGTCAATCAAATGAATGTGCACATCCTGTGCATGTACAACTCTAAGCATCCATGTACATGGGATGAAAGTCTTCCCTATGTTCATTACAACTACAACATGGTTCTCCATATCTCCACCGACCATAGCCCATTTCAGTTAGGGTTGGAATTCCAACCCCTGGGTCCCATTGATGTTGCACTACCTCTTGCAACCACACAGACATAATCTTCCAATATTCAGTATGAAGTTGGAAAAGCCACCAGATTCATTGAGAGGATTCAACACATCTGCTAATAGGTCCATGAGATTTTGTAGAAATCCATTGTTAAGTACAAGTAGCGCCATGATCAACATCGGGTGTCGCACCAGTTTCAGGTGGGAGACCTCCTTCGTCCATATTTGCAGAAAGAGCGCCTTACAGGGCCCCATCGAAAGCTTCACCCACTTTTCTATGGACCTTACACTATCACCAAGGCTGTGGGTAGCAATGTTTTGAGCTCAACACTCCCCTGTTCTTTGACTTACACCCAATTTTCAATGTGGACCTCCTTTGGCCATATTTTCCACCATTATTGGACACCTCCGAGATCGTATAACAATTGACACCAACATATCTCAACCTTGACTACATGGAACAAACATCCACTAATCAGATAGTGGGCACACAGGTCAAGGGCACTCCCCTGCAGAGGAACCAACTTTATCGGGTTGTCAAAGCAAGGCAACTCCTACACCAAAGCAAGTGTCTCACCTGGAGCAAAATTTAGCAGAAGTTTCCTCACCTGATGGGGGAACTCAACGCAATGGAGACCATTGCTTCCTAAGTGGGGATGACTGATCCAAGTGGATATTTGTGGCCACCCACCTGTTCCAACTGGATCCTTTTGACAATTTTTAGTTCGACATGTTATTTTGTACTTCTTTGTAATTGTGGGTTCTACACTTTCGACGTTTTTTGAATCCCTATACATCTTCCAAGTGGATATTGGTGACCTCCCACCTAATCCAACTGACCTATTTTGGAAGTTTTCATGTTAGCACTTATTTCTGTACTTCCAGGGCCGTTTTGGGGCCCTAAACAATCTTTTTTTGGCGTGCTATAGTCAAACTGTAGATGGACTTAGAGTTTGATGACATAATGTGTAGTTCTCAAAAATACCTTTGCAATGAGCTATCACACGCCTAAAATGGAGGTCATATGGAAAAATTACAACCTTGGGAAGTTGATGTACCAACTTACCCATGGAGGCCCACATAATGTTTAGCGTTTCATCTCCTAGGGTTAGGTTTTTGGATGTCTAGGGTTTTGGAATTCATGAGTAATGTTAAAAAGGCCTCTGGAGTCTCATTATAATCATTCTTCTCAGACAGATGCGTGTAGCAAGCCACATCTCTTCTCAAACATAGCTACCACCATTCGAGCAAGTTGTTTCCATTTCTGTAGTTTTGTAGTTTCAACCTATTTTATTTATTCAATAGAAGTTATTGTTCAATGGATATCCGCTGTTGTTCTCCATATCTTCGTGTTATTGTATTCAGTCTATTATTCCTTTCGTTCCACTCATAAATCTGAATCAGTTGTTTCCTTTGAGAATATATGGCTCTTTGTTATAATATTTGAAGTAAAATTTCAATATAATGGAATTGATTTGAAACCTTCAATATTCAAGGTTCTCGTGTATGCATTTCAAAAGGCTAGGGTCTATTTGTAATAGCCACCTATGCCAAGGTGATCAAACACAATGTTTGAATACAAGAAAGACTAAAATTAGAGAAAAATTGGAAGGATTGGGACCATTTTTTTCAATTGCATAGTTTGCGAGGTGAGTTGTGCATGCTTAATTCTTGGATTTCATTATGGTAAAATTAGATAGCTTGAAGTCTAATATTTGGAACCAAAAAATTCATTAGATTGATCTTGTTTTTTAGGTTAATTTCTCCAAAATATTATGGAACTATATGTTGCGGTCAACAATGAATGCATGTGATAAAACATGGCTTGATTATAGCATATATTTTACCTTTTAGGAGATGGTAGTGTGATCATGGCATGATCTAATTGTATAAACTATGTGTTAATTATGATGAAGTGTTGGGTATATTGTAGGAAGGATATGAAAATTCCCATGTTTTTAGATGCATATGTGTTCCAATGCAAGAAAAACAAAATGCTTATGGAAATAGTGTGAAACATAGGTGAAAATATGGCCTAAAAATTGATAAAATTGCAAAAAAAACATGATGGAAAATGAAAAATGATATATCTCTAGTGAAAATTGCAATTTATAAAAAATAAAAATAAAATCATGACTTTTCCCTACAAATCGTGTTATGAACTTAGAAGATTGCATGGTAGTGGAAAAGCATCCAAAAAGTGGTGAATTTGGATTTTTTTAGGCTTAATTATCTTTGTAGCGGTTTTTATGTTAAACTTGACTCAGTGAAAGAGTCAAAGTTACTAGGTCAACAATGGTGGTTTCAAGCACATGGTTTTTCTAGACCATAGTTTTAGAGCCCATCAATTACATGTATTGAAATCCTTTAAAAGGTTGGTGATACTCCATTATAATGCATCGAGAGTTGAGCAGTGAAGGTTCACTTGGTCAAGGCCAGGAGGTTGGTTGGCTTGGTTAGGTTTGGTAAAGGGAAATAATAGCTATATTATTGGTTGGTTTTTCCAGTAAGGGTTTTCTAGGATAAATATCGTGTGATTTATGTGTGCATGTTGCTATGTTCTTGGTAATATTTATCTCTTTCACATTTTATTTCCTAACAACTAGTATATGAGCATAAGGTGAATGGTTGCCAAAGAAAGCTCGTTGGATCAGAGTTAATAAAGGACCTGCATAGAGGAGGTCGAGTCGTAAAGAACATAAGGAGAAGGGTTGAGCTATGAGTCTGTGAGGAGAAAAACTGAGCAAGGTTAGGAAACATAGAGAATCGTTCTACATTACTGGATCCGAATCATAGAGTATTGGAGACTCTTATAGTTCTGAACTACAAGGGAAAAATGCCTGAAATATCTCTGATGCAACACCTTTGTTGAGGGTCGTCTTGTAAGAATCGTTCTCTTCCTACAAAGGCATCGACACGACTTGGAGGAACTAGATCCCAGTTGAACAAAGGCACCCGCGAAATGGTCTTCAACGTTGGAGATGTAAATTGTTTACCCTTAATAAAATGTAACAGGGTGGATGAAGGGTTAGGTCTGAGAGACATGAAAGAGGGAATTTATGATGGTCCATATCTATTGCATATCAAGGATGCATGTCAACAACCTTGGGCTGAGGTATCCTCCAAGGTTTGTTGAAACACCACTGGAGAGGCATCCTACAGATGAGTCAAAATTCCAATGAAGGATCTGTGAGGATAAATGCCTATGGAAATGGCCCAAGGTGTTGGTCATGGTGTGTAGGTGCATGGGGAAAGAAACCACGGGAGCTATCTGCGACCAAGGGTTTGTGTGAGTCAAGAAGAACATTAGGAAATTTTTTTAGTTTCAAGTGATGTAGAGGCATTGATAGTTGGTTTGAAAGCAACAATAGATGATAAACGATGTGTGGAGGTTTAAAACAATGAACTATTTTTGGAAAGAGCCATGGTAGAGCTGAAGCTATTGAAAACCATGGATTTAAACTACATAGAAAAAATATGATCCCATTCAAAAATCCAAGGCTTAGGGTTGGATGATACATTAGAAGCCCATAAGGTAAGATGCAAAGGTTATTTTGGAAATTATTAAGGAGAAAAAAATAGCAGGCTGCACAGTTTTGTTGGTTGGTTGTTGGAGTACAAAGATAAGGTTTTCGAACACTAGATAGAGGAAGTGGATTTGGGTTATGAATAAAGAGATGAGTTTGACAATGATGATGTTGGTGTTGTATAAAAGGAAGAGGATGAATTCATATAGTCATTAACGTAGATCAAGGCTCCCTAGGGTTTCTAAGAGCTCTAAGGGCACATAGAATGCTGGAGGACGTTAAGAGAAACACAAGTCATGGCATAAAGGAGGCATGTTGATTAGATAAGGAAGGCCACCATGAGCGACAATGATTCTAGACATGGCTAGTGGTAGAAGATGTGAGAATGAACATCGCGTAGGAATCTAGGTGAGGTTGGTTGTGTTGTCTAGTTAGAGATATACCAAGAAGTGAGCATCAAGAGATGGAAGTCAAAGAAATGGCAAGGTGAGAGGATTTCCTTGCAATTTATTTTCCATTTAACCCCCTTAACCTTTCCCTAATTATATATTTTTAAATCTTTTTATTTCACATTAGTTTATTTTACTTTATTTTATTCTTTGCCTAATTTTCCCCTTAGTCATATCTTATCTTTTCAATCATCACATTTATTAATTTAACACCCTATTAATTTTCTTATCTTCTTTTATTTTACTTTTGTCCCAACGACCATATCTTACCTATGATCTCTTCATTTCTCATCTTTCATTAATTTTCTTATTTGTCAAATTACTATTTCCATAACTTCATTTTTCATTAATTTTCTTAATTAATTAATTAATTTCTAACGGTCCTTTAGAACAATCATTTACAATGATTGACCCTCGCATATCCTCCTATAAAACATCAGGACTAACACTCTCTTCATTACTAGTAGAGCTTTATTTGTCCTTGATTATGGGTGGAGTGTCCACTTGAAACATCAGATGTTTCATAAACTCTCACACGTTTCATAAGCTCTCACATAGTTTTCTCCAAATTTTTTTAGCTACTAAGGTGAGAGGATGGAAACATAATTTCCAAGATAGAAACAATGAAAAAAAAATTAATAGAGTTGAATGTAAATGGGAATATGATTGTAAAGACTTCGTTATGCATGCATACCCCAGGTTTGAAATTTCGCTGTAAAGTCTAGATGTAGACCTAAGTGATAAGGAGGGGTATGTAGGATTCTCATATACCCTGAATTTGAGGGAGGTTTGGCCGGATTTGGTCATGGGAAAACCCGAGTCAAGTTTAAAGGGGGGAATGGTAGGTTAAATTTGACAAGGTGAAAGACTCAAAGTTGTTAGGTCAACAATGGTGGGTTTGAGCACACAGTTTCGATAGCTCATGGCTTTAGATCCTGTGGATTACATGTAATGAAATCCTTTAAAATCCTGGTGATACCCCATTGTAATGCATTGAAAGTTGAGTGGTGAAGGCACACTTGAATAGGGTCAGGAGGTTGGGCAACTTGGCCAAGTTTGGTCAAGGGAAATAATAGATCTATTGTTGGTTGTTTTTTCTCATAAGAGTTTTCCAAGATAAATCTCATGTGATTTATGTGTGCATGTTGCTATGTTCTTGGTAAAATTTATCTCTTGAACATTTTGTTTCCTAACAACAATTGGGATTGACAGGGTAGGAGTTTATCATTGCCAATCATCGATCTTAGGAGGGCCAAAAAAATGTTCTCATCATCATCAAAGATATTTTCTTGGAGTGGGGATTGATGTTGAACTTATGCTTATACTAAGGAGGGGGGTGAATCAGTGTAAGATACTTTTTACTTTGAATGGGAATTCATCAATCATTCATTAACTTTAAAACAATAAATTCATGTAAATGCAAATTACAATACACAAAGTTTAATTTAGAAACCTTGTGGGAGAAAAAGACAAAAACTTATCTTTATAGATATATGTAGGCACCAATAATTTGTGGCAAAGCTTGTAGGAATCAACCTACTCGAGACACTAATATCTTCATCTGATCACCAAATCAACAAAATATTGTGTGGGAACCAACCTACTAGAGACAACAATCTCTTCAGCTAAGCACCAACTCAACAAGATATTATGTAGGCACCAACCTACTAGAGACACCAATATCCTCAACTGAGCACTAACTCAGTAAGACCTATATAGGTAACAAAATAAAATATGTTAAGAACCAAATATCAAGATAGCATAGAAAACCAAAGAGTAAGTATTCAACGCCTTGAAAAAGATAGAATTTGAGATAATAAGCCTCTTTGAGGGGGCAACCTCCTTATACACCACATAAATTTCCAAATACAAGATGATTCCAAATGAAAATGTCTCCTTGGTATAAATAGGAGACTAGGAGGTACAATTACAACTAATGGACCCAAGCCAACATAAATAAAATAACATTACTAATGTAATATTTCCGAATTAAGGGGTAATGTGCCACTATTTAGGGCTTAACATGCCCCTCCCCTAGAGACAAGTGTTCTTCGTAACGCTTGAGTAATTCTAGATGCTTCTGTATAAAAGACTCATCTTCCTAAGTGGAATCTTCAACATGTAGTTTCCTCCACTTAATGAGATACTATGAAATGGATCTATTCCTCAACTGGCGAATTCTTATGTCATTGATGGCTTCAAGATCCAATATGATTTTTCCTTCCTTGTTAAGTTCTAGAAATATAATTTGAATTGGGATCTTGTCACCTATAACCTTCTTTAAGCATGAAACATGGAAAAATAGGTGTACTCGTGAGGATGCATGCAACTCCAATTTGTATGCCATAGTACCAATATTTTGCAACACCTT
>SNQJ01S0239560.1:5717-19318 GCA_010110895.2 Picea sitchensis
GAGAGATTCTTGTGAGAATATCTTTTGGAGTATTGATGGAGAGCTTCTTGAGCATTTTGGGTGTGGAAGACTTGAGCATATTGAATATATATAGATGACTGAGGTAACCAAAGGATATATAAGATGAATTTAAGAGGGAAGGTGAAGAAAAGAGGGTTGGAATTCAAGGGAGGATAAATTCATTTCATGATGCTTTCTAAGTTTCAAATTGATTTAACAAATATTCTGTGTGGGGAATACTCTACAAGGTTGCTCTCTAGAATAATCCAGAATTCAGAAAGGTTTTCCATTTTTGCTATAAATCCTTTTATGAGAGGGTCCAAGTAGTGACACCTGGAGGAATTGCATAAATCACACTGATTAACATTATGTATCAGTTTCATATCTTTATTCATTACAGGTACAAAGTTATTATTATTTCAAGTTAGGGTTGTTGACTAATCCAAAACTAGTCATGGTTACGACAAGCAGTTGATGAGTTGGCACATACATGAGGTGTATAGTTGATGATGTTGGTACATATTGATGAGTCATTGTTGATGCATATTTGACACATGATTGGTATATACTTGGTACATGGTTGGATGCACCTGTTTATGGTATAGGTTGATTACCGGTTGTTTGGCACAGGTTGGTGCATGGTTGATGCACTTGTTTATGGTACAGATTGATATATGTTGAGGATTGTTGCCTTGTATCATTTGGTGTTGAGGGTGTAAGCTGAGTCTTTCATTATAGATGAGTTTCTCTTGTAGAGTTTTGATTTATTCAATTGTTGCTAAAAAACCCCAAGGATTGTAGTCCGTAATTAAAAAAAAAATGTACATACATCTTGTGTTCCTTGTGGTGATGACTTGTTGATGATATATTGTTGATATATGTTGTTGATATGTGTTGAAATTTAGCTATTTATAAATGAAAACAATGAGTAATGAGTTAATGGTGATTGTTAACTAAGGAATTTTGAAAAAAAGAGCCCTACATTGTTCACCCCCCGCTCTCAGTGTAGTCGGTGTGTCCAACACGATGAAGGTATCGTTGTGGATCCAACAAAGGTAGAGGCTATCATGGAATGGAATGTATCAAAGAATGTCTCAGAATTACATAGCTTCACGGCTTTATCCAGATATTATCGATGGTTCGTCGAGGGTTTTTTGAAGATAGAAAATTCGATTATGGAGTTGCAAAAGAAGAAAAATAAGTTTTTGTGGACGAAGAATTGCGTGGAAGCGTTTTGAAGGCTCAAGGAGTTGTTGATGACAACACCAATAATAAAATTCCTTCACATGGGTGATAACTTCTTGGTATGTAGCGACACATCCTAGGAAGGCTTAGGCGAAGTCTTGATGCAAGACGGTCCAGTGATCACTTACATCTTGAGAAAGTTAAGATAGCATGAGGATAAATATGCAGCATAAAACTTAGAGTTATTAGCCACTGTGTAGGTCCTGAGAGTGTGGGGACACTACCTGATTGGAAGGAATTTCAAATAAAAAAATGGACCACAGTGGTTCGCAACACCTTATTACGCCAAATGACTTGAACGCACAACAAAGGCATTGGTTAGAACTTCTTAGTGAGTACGATTTTCATATTACCTACATAAAAGGAACCATGAATAAAGTTATGGATACGTTGAGTCGGAGACTATGCATATTTTTGGTGGTGCCTCTTCAGATGAATCCTCATGAAATGATTCTAACTACAACACGACTAGGACTGGTATAAAAAGGTTAAAGAAATATCTTGGACAAGACACCATGTTGGTACCTATTAAGGGATATACTGTGGACAACAACAGGTCATTGAGATATAGTATCATATGTACTTACCTCCCAACGACGATTGAGAATTTTTAATCTCATACGAAGCTCATAGAGCAGTGTACATGGCTCATCGAGGAGTCATGAAGATGAGGATAGACCTTAAGACTTTATTCTTCTAGAAAGGAATGAAGGTAAACATAGTCAACTATGTGGCAAGATGTTTATAATTTCAACAATTGTAGGATGAACATAGACATATGACATGATTACTACAATCACACGTTGTTTTGGAATCGAAATGGGATGTCATTTTGATGGATTCCATTGTTGGATTGTCTCTAACGACAAGGAGGCACGACTCGATTTTCATGGTAATTGACACTCTAACAAAGAGTGATCAATTTATCCCTAAGCGTACGATGTATTAGGCACCTGACATAGCTAGAGTCTTTACCAGGGGGATTGTGAGGTTGCATGGTGTACCAAAATATTCTTATGTGATAAGGGAATCAGGGTTTGCAAGACAATTTTGGACGAGTTTACCAAGCGGCCTTAGGAACACCATTGAACTTTAGTACAACATGTCCCTGAGATAGGCAAGTTGACTAAAGGAATGAACCAAATTTCTAAGGTTGTGTTGTGTATGTGTGTGTTGGACAAACAAAAACATTGGGAATAGATCTTGTCACTGGCCGAGTTGCGTGCAACAAAAACCATCAAGGTACCATTAAGATGGCACCATTGAGTTTCTCTATAGGCAACCATGTCAGATTCCTTTGAGTTGGAATAGGCTTGAGGATAGAGTCCTAGTAGGACCAGAAGTGATCCAAGAAATGGAAAAAAAAGTACAAATGATAAGAAAAAGGGGTAGAAGAAACGCAAGATCGACAAAAGGGTTTTTTCGATGCGCTTCGCGTGAACTTTTGTGAAGGGCCTAATGGCTAGTCATGACTCATTCTTGAGGTGTATGCAATATGTGTATCTTCTATCTGTGTGTGAATTTAGGTTAGTGATCCTACACTTATGATTGACATGAGTTATGGGTGGATGTTTGGTGAGGGTACGCTCACAGCAGAGCCAATCCACATTTTGGACCATCACACTTAACAGCTACGACGTCAAACCATTGATCGTGTCAAGGACTAGTGGGACAATTATAGTCCACCCTCGGCTACCTGGGAGGACGCATATGATATGCATCAACAATTTCCATTTTTTCTTTGATGGCTAGACCTTTAGATATTGTCATATACCTAATTTACACATTTTTATACTGTGAAACTTTGGGACGAAGTTTAAAACAAGAGGGGGTGTGTATGTAACATCCCAGTCTTATGTGCACCTAATGCGGATTATTCTTTGAGGACACTCGTGTGCAAGTGATCCAGATCATTATATGATTGACTGTTTTGATTATGGATTATGAGATTTTGTAGATCCGATGATATGTTATTTTGTTATATTTATATCGACATGTTCTATTGACTGGTTTTTCCTATGTTTGCAGGACTCTGGACCATTTTAATATGGTGATGGCATCAAAGGACCTCCTTGGACTCTGGATCAAGTCAGGGAGTGGTTTGTTATGGTTTGAGCATTTTTTATATTGCATATGTGACATATGACTAGTATATTATGATGTTTATTTTTATCGCTGACATGTTTCGTTGATAGATATAGGCTGGGGATAGCATGCTAACCAAAATCACATTTGGAGTAAAGGGGTTGCGCATGACAACCAGAGATATTGAGGGAGAGGTGTGGCAGAGGCCCTGCCACAACCTACTAGCACTCTCATCGTGGATCGAACTGTAGGTTAACGATTACCTAGTTCAAGAGATCTAGGATGTTGTGAGGGAAGACTGTGACAGTCACTCATGATGATTCTAAGGGGCGCAAAATAAGGCAGGTTCCTTATTCCTTATAGGCCCTTAGTCTCCCACAAGGTCACGTGATGGAATATTGACTCTGGGGGTTTGACGTCTACCAAAATCATTCAAAAGGCTAGTGGCACCCTTGGAGTAGGTAGTGTGTCTTCAAGGGCATGTCACGTAAATGAAACACAAATGCATGCGATTGTCACCCTTGGAGCATGTATTGTGTCATGAAGGCCACGTCGTTATTCTTACACTAGTGAGTTAATGAACCTAGTACCTAGAAAACTATGTCTCCTTATGACTTGGTCAACCTTAAAATGAACGTTCCATGAGTACATATTAATAATAATAAAATTCACTTGACAACAATTTTTGTTGATCCTAAATAATTTAAGCCTAGGTCTAAATAGGTATTGAGAACTAAAATTTAACTAAGCAAGTAATAAAAGGGGGGATGAAGGGTTAAATTATTTAAAAAGATTAATGATTGGCTAAGTACACAACCTGCTAATTTAGAACATAGACCAAAAAGGGGGAAATTTCATAGAAAATAAATGTTTAACATAGTAGGAAATCTAGTCTAGAGAACTTTCTAATTTTGAACTCAACGAGGATTTAAAAAAGGTGTCAGTCATTAAAAGGAATGTAAGAGAATAAAGGGACATCGAGGAGCATTTTTAGGAACATTTTTAGGTGGGTGATGAAAATTGGAAAATTAAATTAATTAATTAAATGAATTTCCAATGAAACTAAGGGATCGAGTGACAAGTCTACGAGGGAGAACATTCCTAATAAAAATTTAATAAAAATAAATTAATGTGCATTTGGGAAACTAGTCACTAAGATAACTTTATAAAAGAAATGGTGGAGGAGGAGAATGGATGACGACTAGTAGGTGTAAGGTTACGCTGCCGATATTTTTCTTGGCTGGTTTTTCTTGTGGGAGTTGGGATTCCCAGTTCAATTAGAGAGTGGTAGCTCGACCTTGCGAGGCGAGATGGGAGCTATATTTCTCTGTTTTTTTGCATGGTGCTAAGTGTGGATGTTAATTGTTGGCTCAAGGTCATTTCAGTATGAATACAAATAAGTCAGGAAACACACATTTTAACCTGGTTTAAGGCTTGGGATGTGCCTCATCCATGATAGTACGCAGTTGAGTTTTCTAATTGTAATCTTGGCTTAGTAATCCTTACAACTTTATATAAATTTCTAAATGATATATTCTCCTCACATTGAAGTGCATTACATTGGTTGTTTAATTTGAAAATCAGAGACTCAAATGATGAGATGAATATTTTGGATGTCAGATGCCTATCGGGTAACAAGTGATTTAGAGCTACAGCGTCAACAGATATTTCTAGAATCGAATTTGTGCAGCTACTTGGTTTTGTCTCCTAACTGACTTATCCAGAATATGGTGCTCTACGTGGACTCAAGAAAGAAAGTTAAGCTGCCCTTCCTTTTGTTCTGCATTTGAAGGAGATTACCATATTATGAATTATGAGCATGTTTTTATTAAATTTTCACACTATGCATTTCCAAATACTTAGTAATCTCATAGTTGGTCAACGCATCTACAAATGAACAATGTGTGTGAGGCCAGTCTTTGTTTAAAATTGGTTTTACTCCACAATGAGTGAAACCTGTGCATGCGAACTTACAAGGAGCCAGCCGTTTTAAAATTCCTCCTGCCCAACGATTTTTCCTTGCTTATTCTCTGCTATCCATGTTCTTGCTCTGTGATTTTTAACCTTTCACTGCATCTTCTGTGGAGAGGATTGCACTCTGCGATCCCTGTTTTTTCTCAGTGAGCTAGATCCTCCCCAGCGCTTTTCTAAATTAAGGATCTATCCGAACCGCCCTCCATAAATTGAAGTAAACCTTTTATGTGTATCCTTAATGCCCAGAATGCTTGCATGCATGCTCTACGTTATTGCATTGTTCCTCAGCAATTTTCGTTTCCACCAGTGGATCCAATACTTCCAAAGGTTTTATCCATTAAAAGATCGACGTTTTTGGAACTTTACCAAGACAAACTTGGCATATGTATTGTCGATTAATTACCCACGAGACTGAATATTTCCCCGATCTAATTTCTAAGTGGGAGGAGCGCAACCGACAAAGAGGTACCAATATTGTGAATTCAAAACTCAGGCAACATATGAATGAACATGGTAACAATATTAATGTTGGGAGTCTCTTGCCAAGTGACATATTTCATCACAGTTGTAACACCTCATCCACCTCATCCTCGATTTGGGCCATATCCCTGCTATCCCCATTAAAAGCTCGACCTTTTTGTAATGCAATCCCCCATCCATTGCATTTTTCCTTTGCAGAGGGCGCCATTGATGGGCACGGGTTTCCCGTGATTCCTTCAGACCATTGGTTCAACAGAAAACGTGGACCTGTGTTTTAAATTTCTTAATCGACGATCCCAAATAAGTAGTAATTTCTAAATTATGATTGGGATTATGATTATACTGTTTCAAATTTGATGGATTAGCCCTCTTAATTAATGTTTTTATAATCAATTCTAATTGCAATTAAAATACCCGACTGTGTTTTTCTTTAAATTTCCTAAGTAATGATTCCAGTTTAGAGATGAATTTAGCCTAATTATATTTTGGATTATGGATATGGTGTGTCAATTCTTATATATGGATTTAGCACTCTTATTTAGTTGTTTATAATCCAATTCTAATTGAAATTCCATTTGACGGATTCGAACCCAAGAGATCAAATCGATTTCCATGACTTTGAGTTATTGAGTTACCCAGGAATGCGCCACAAACATGCATTCGATGCATCAAACATGTAATCAATGTCTCTTTCCTCAAGGGTAAATTTTATGGTTCCATTTAAATGATAATGGAAGGATCAAATATTACCATGTGTAACGATCCCCGTCGTTACGACAACAAGAAATCATAACGAGTACAATTTTTTTTTATTTTGTGTAGGAAAGTAATAACGACAATACAATCAATCATCACAATTCGACGACAAACACAACACATGCAATTCAGGAAACAACAAATATAACGACCTAGCATAATATCACATCATGCAGATGGATGAAACATACAACAATCAATCAGACGAAAATTAAAAAAGACTACCCGCCCATCCTACCCTGCAAGGTTAGGACCTCCAGGACACATAAGCAATGCTCAAGCCTAGGTTCCCATCGATTTTGACCATTTAAGGTATCAAGGTTGGCCACTGTTATGAAGAACAAGGAGATGTCTACAACCCACCTGACACAATCAAATCCAAGCGGACTAATAAAAAAAAACATCATCAACAGTCAACCATGCGGAAAATAATTCTAATAACCCATCACATGTAACATAATACTCCATGGCGCAAGAGAAATTAAATACTGAAATACATCTAGCAACGACATAAGTCGAGGCACAATAATCCACTCATTTAATTTGAGGGTGCAACAAATATAATTAACTTCGAGGCGTGCAGTTAAATAAGTCATCAAATTACAATAAAATTTCATGGTGCAAGATGTATTAACAAATAACCATTCATACCTTGAATTTTCAATGCGCGCAAGTTGAAAAATCTAAACATTATGCAATACATTATTCAATACCTTAATTTTTCAGACGCACAAGAGATAACTAAGTTTTAACCATCAATCAAGAGTAAACTAATTAAACTAAATAAAACCATCATTCCATACATTAAATTCATGTGCACAAGTAATAAATTGAGTCTAAGAGAGAATGCATCCACGTCATCTATTGCACAAGAGTACCCAAGCCTCTTTATTAAAAGACGCAAAAATATCTAATATTGTAATTGATCACACTCTACAATGATTACAAAGCACTAAGGAATATAAAAATCTTTAACTATCTTCATGGCATACAATCCATTGCGCAAGAGATTCGAAGACTCTTTAACCATCATACATTACATAAAAACCACAAGCACAAATTTATCTTGCAAGTAAACTAATCTCCACCAACTAAGAGTTAAGTTCAATCTAAGGGCTTCCCAAATGGAGGCCAAGATGCGAGTTCAAATTTTATTTTAATCATTTGACATTAAGGTTTTCAAAAATTTAAATTCGTCAAAACATCCAATTAAAGAAAATCTATCAATGATATGTTTCGATGATGTGCCTCGGGTCAGTATGCATTGAACATTAAGTTACCTAGGATGATATGTGAATGGTATTAGATCCAATTAAAGAAAATCTATCAATGATATGTTTCGATGATGTGCCTCGGGTCAGTATGCATTGAACATTAAGTTACCTAGGATGATATGTGAATGGTATTAGAGTAGTGTAACTATAATGGAATTAAGTTAAATGATATTTATAAAAAACTCCACCTTATAATTAAACCAGGAAAAGTTGAGAATATCATCTAAGGATGCCCAACTTTAAGGTGAGATAGAAGGAATTGGTAAACATAAGTTCTAAGGCTTGAGACGTCATACTCTGGATTCTATTACTATCTAAAATACAATGATTATTAATAAAATGTTAATGTGTACCCAACAAATCCTTATAAGGTTTACTTATGAAACTAAAAAAAAAATGAATAAAGCCCTTCGACAATTTAAAGAATTGGAATACTTCCTTTCATTTAGAAAAACTCAATTAGCCATGTAATTATCAGGAAGGAAAATTTTTAATCCACTATAAGAATAATCCAAACGTTCAAGTTGAAAATGAAATATTAGAGAATATAAATATAATTCCGGACTAACAATCTAATGACCTGCAAAGCACGCAACTAGTCTAAGTTATCGCCTCCCTCCACAATTCAATCGTTGTTATTAACAATCAAAAGAAGGGAAAATGATATGGAATAAAAGTTTAGCTGGACATAATTAATTCTGGATTATAAATATAAACTAGAATAATTCTAACATCACCTTGAAGCTCGGGTAACTTCTTTAAAAAAAAATTGAATTAAAATCCAGGTGAAAGGAAAAAGGAGGTGTCCATTAAATCTTGTATGGATTTTAGTTTCCCAATCATAAATCAGCACATCACTGGAATGCCAGCAACCTCCTGGAAGAGCGTTGGGAAAAAGGTAATAAAAGTCTAAGTAGAAAGAAAAACGTTGGTGAAGGGAAATCTCTCGGGGAAATCTAGAGATTCTGGCTAACTCCGGAACAAAGGGAAGTGTTTGTCGCTCTTCTTCTTCAATCCACAGCCAGTGCAACAACCTACAAGTCGACTTCAACACCCACATGCCCAACCACGATCAAAGGGGTGAGGGTAAGTGCCATTAGCGCCACCTAGGGCTACGTGGCACCGAAAAACAAGACAACACACCATACCCAACAACGCCAAAGACCAAACGCTAAGGAAAGTGAAAGTAACACGCTCAATAATAAGCACGCAAAATCCTTTCCGAGTAAGAACAGGTGCAAGAAATGCTCAACTTTTCAATTGAACAGTGAGAGCTAAGAATATGAGTGCAACCAATCTAGCAATACAAAAACAGAGAAGATAAAATGGGAAGGGCGCAGAGAGGGATTGATTTTCAAAGACGCACAGAAACTGATTTTTTTTTTGGACTAGGGCGAACGCTTGAAGAAAGAAATGACCAACCCCTTTTTACACAGGGAAAACATGAACTGATGGCTATGCAAGCACAAAATTTATTTTGAGGAAGCGCCAAGCCTTCTTCCACACATGGAGACTCGAGCTAAAGGCTAGAAACACAGTTTTTTTATTTTTTTTGAAAATATCTAGGCTTGCTAAGAAGGGATGAAAAACCAAGGAGAGAATATCACCCAAGCACGGAAAGATAAAAAATAAAACCAAGGTGCAGAGATACAAAAATATCCAAGGCACAGAGTTAAAAATACCAAAATGCAGAGGAAAAGAAAAGCAGACGCAGAGAATTGGAGATGAGATAAACATAGTGAGCAAAAAGCATCTAAACGCAATGTGGTCACTAAGCATAAAAAAAAGGCCCAGAGACAAAAAATGGGTTTCGCAAGCTGAGAGAACATGAAGTAAACACTCACTCAGAGAGGGTGACTAGGACATAATGATAGTGAAGGGAAAAAAAAGACTTTTAAATTTGTTGGCTTCTTCCTTTTCAGGTCAGCAAACAAGCGCACCGAAATCGAGTTTCAGGGAACCATTAACATATCCATCAACGCATAAATTCATATATATATTTTAAATTAATTTCAAATGCAAACTAACAAATGTACAGTAATCGAAGCTGCAAAATCTGAAGTGGTTGTCCCGCGCTTGCACTCCTGCTTGCTAACCACTGAGACCTCACTGGTAACTCCCATCCAACGCTAGCGGTACTCTTCTTCCCCCCTGAGCCCCCTAGGCCGCAAATGGGCCATGCACACAATACTAGAGAATACTAGCTCCCAACTTGCCTCTCAAGGTTAAGCTACCACTCGTTACTCGAGCTAGGTATCCCAACTCCCACAAGAAAAATTCAGTCAAGATAAATTCTAGCACCGTAACCTTACGCATACCAGATGTGATGCATACTCCTCCCCTTCCATCGTTTTTATAGAGTTTTCTTAGTTATTAGTTTCGCAAAACCTCATTAGATTCATTTTATTAAATTTAATTAGGATAAACCTCCCTCGTACACGTCACCCAATCCCTTAGTTGCACCAAACAATCAATTTATTAATTAATTAAATTAGCCTATTTCCCTCACCCACCTAGAAGCATTCCTAAAAATGCTCCTTGGTGTCCCTTTATTCCCTTACAATTCTTAAATCACTTAATCCTTTCTTAAAACCTAGTTGAGTTCACAATTAGAAGGTTCCAAAGACTAGATTCCCTACTATGATAGGAATTCCTCTTTTTCTTTACGTTTCCACTTTTCTTTAAGTTCCCATTTTTATCTAAGTTCAAAATTAGCAGGTTTAGACATAAACAACAATTTACGCTTTTAAAAATTTAATCCTTCATTAAAATTTTACTTGATTTATTAATGTTTGATTTTTCTTTACCCCCTTCTTGTTACATGTCCATTTAGTGTTATTTTGTTTTTGACCACATGTCCTACTTAGACCTAGGTTTTAAATTCACTTGGCTTGGTGACAGGTTTTAAGGGAAGAATTTGTTATTAAACTTTACTCAAACCCTCACTCATTTTAAGGCTGACTAGGTCCTAAGAAGACATAATTTTATAGGCACTATGTTTATCAATCTTACCAGAGTTAAAATCACGATGTTCCCTTCAAGACGCACTACATTCTCCAAGGGTGCCACTCGCCTTTTCCTATTTTATTTGCATGATGTGCCCTTCAAGACGCAGTATGTGCTCCAAGGGTACCACTTGCCCTTTGACTGAATTTGGTAGACGTCAAATCCTTGGAGTCAATACCTCATTAGGTGACCTTGTAGGAAACTAAGGGCCTCTAAGGAATAGGGACCATGCCTTATTGCGCACCGTTTAGAATGATCGTGAGCGACTTTCATAGTCTACCCTCATGGCATCGTGGGTCATATCGAACTAGGTAATCGTTAACATACAGTTCAAGCCACGACGTGAGTGCTAGTAGGTTGTTGCAGGGTTGTTGCCACACCTCCCCCTCAATGTCTCTAGTGGTCATGTGTGACCCCTATAATCCAAATGTTAGTCTGTTCTACAAGCTATCGTCAGACTACATCCATCAACGAAACATGTCAGCCATAACAATCAACATCATAATATCTAGTCATATGTCACATATGTAATATCAAAAAAAATCAAAACATAACAGACCACTCCTTGACTTGATCTAGAGTCCAAGGAGATCCATTGATGCCATCGACATCCTCAAATGTCGAGAGTCCTGCACACTCAGTAAAACCAGTCAATATCACCCATCGATATAAATATAACAAGATAATACATCATCATATCCTCAACATCTAACAATCATAATCAAAATAATCAATATATAATGAACTAGATCACTTTCACGCAAGTGTCCTCAAAGAATTTCAATCAGGGGTTCATAAGAGAGGGATGTTACATACACCCCCTCTTGTTTTAAACTTCGTCCGAAAGTTTAATAGTATATAGGTGCAAAAATAAAGTATCTATCAATATCAATATGTCTATCTATCAAACAAAAATGGAAATTGTTGACGCATATCATGTGCGTCCTCCCAGGTCATCGATTGCAGACTATAGTTGTCCCAATGGACTTTGACCTCATCTACTGTTCAACACCATAGTTTTCAAATTCAATGGTCCAGGATGCAGATTGGCTCCACCATGAGCGCACCCTCATCCGATACTTTCAAGGAACTCATGTCAATCACATGTGTACGATCACTAACATAATGTCTCAAAACAGATACATCAACAAGATCATGCATATGCCTCAAAGAATTAGGCAAGGCTAGTCTATAGGCCACAAGCCCCTTCCTTTCCACAAACTCGAAAGGTCCCACGAACCTAGGAGATAGTTTATCACCCTTTCCAAACTTGATCGAACTCTTATGCGGGTTCACTTGCAAGAAGAATCGATTTCCAACTTCATAACTATAGTCAACACGATGCGCATTGACATAACTCTTCTGTTGATCATGTGATTCCTTTATCCTTTTTCTTATTGTTTTAATTTGATCTTCCATTTATTGGATCACTTCTGGTCCCACCAGGACCCTATCCTCAAGTCGATTCCAACTCAAAGGCGTTTGACATGGTCTCCCATAAAGAAACTTGAATGGCACCATCTTAATTGTGATTTGATAACTGTTGTTATAAGAAAATTCTACTAGTGGCAATAAGTCTTCCCAACGCTTTTGTTGGTCCATCACATACATGCGCAACATATCCTCCAAGATCTTGTTCATTATTTCGGTCTTCTCATATGTCTCCAGGTGATATGTGGTACTAAAGTTAAGTTGGGTTCCCAATACTTCTTGGAAACTTGTCCAAAATCGTCCTGTAAACATTGATCCTCGATCGGATATAATATTCTTAGGCACACCATGTAGCCTCACTATTTCACTAATGAAAACTCTAGCTATGTCAGGTTCCTGATACGTCATACAAACAGGATTAAAATGAGCACTCATTGTCAGAGTGTCGACTACTACAAAAATTGAGTCATGTCTTATTGTCATTAATGTCAATCCAATAATTAAATCCATCAAAATGGCCTTCCATTTTGATTCTGGAATAGAATGTGGTTGTATTAATCCCGTTGGATCTCTATGTTCAGCCTTCACTTGCTGACATTATAGAAATATTTCCAGGTAGTTGACTATGCCCACCTTCATTCCCTTCCAGAAGAATAAGGGTTTAATGTCTTCCGTCATCTTCGTGACTCCAGGATGAGCCATGTACATGACTCTATGAGCCTAGTTTAGGATCATGCTCCTCAACTCGCCATTGGGAAGTACGTAAATCTGATTGTTAAATCTCAATAATCCGTTGTTTTCCATAGTACATCCCTCAAACATTGGTAACATCATTGTGTTTTGTCCAATAAACTCTTTGACCTCGTTGATCTTTTCACGTAGATTCGTTTGAAGAGGCATCACTGATAAAATCCATGGTCTCCGAATCAACGGATCGACCACTCTATTTAGTGTTACCTATATGTAGGTTATCTCAAAATCGTACTCTCTAATAAATTCCAACTAACGCCTTTGTCGTGCGTTCAGGTCTCTTTGCATAAAGATGTGTTGTAAACCATGGTGGTCTGTTTTTAGTTCAAATTTTCATCTGATCAGGTAGTGTCTCTGCTGGCGTTACTTCACACAGACCTAGGATTTATTTTTCCTAAGTTTTTTCCTTGTTTATTAATCATAATTAGTCATTATCTAGTCTCGTATATTTTAGGGTAGAATATTCCACTTGAAGAATATTCTATTTCAATTGACACTTCAGTTTGACTAGTTGAGTTGAGTTTAGAAGTTGCATTGGTTTTGTCACCATGAAACATTGGGATCATCACCAACTAATGAAAAATTTTCTTCATATCATCA
>SNQJ01S0239562.1:0-13601 GCA_010110895.2 Picea sitchensis
AAATTATTCACTGTTTAACTAATTGGTTTCACACGTTATTTGGAAGAAATCAGATCTGAGTTTTATAAGTTTGGATAATGGCAGATTACATGGTAAATTTGGCAATCTAGAAACACCATTTCACATCACTGTGGATGACATAAATAGACTCAATCTCATTAAAGAACCTAATTTTCACTCCACAAACATTTCTTTGGTTCATAATACATTTCACATCACTATGGATGACATAAATAGACTCAATCTCATTAAATAACCTAATTTTCACTCCACAAACATTTCTTTGGTTCATAATACATATATGTTCATATGAATGATGGCTTGTAAGAAAACTTTCGAATTCTGAGCACATCTAAAGTAACTCTGCATCCTGGGATTTATACAACAAATCTCATGGTTCAATACCACATGGTTATAACACTTCATTGTTGAATGGTTTATCAATATTCTGAAGTGTAATTCTAGGATTGGTATTTGAGCACTATTTGTGGTGATACTAAGTGAATCGGCCATGATATAAGTATTTCAAGATTGTCACAATTTCCTTGATCATTTCCATCATTTCTTTACACAAGTTTGGGACCAATTTTGCAGTGGTGGTTTACTGCTAAACAATACTTTCTTGGAAATAAATTTTTGGAATTGGAAATTTATGATACATTGGTGTTGATCTAATAAACAATTTGCATACTCTCTCACACTCCTCAAACAAGTAGCTAACTCTCTAGTAGGTGGTCAACTAGTAAAAATTTCCAAACTTGCTTTATAAGACCTTAACTGCCTTCAAAATACAAAATTAATGGGTTATGAGAAGAAAGATCCATTTTGCCAACAAGCAAAGTTTACAATCTATTACCAACAATTGGTGCAGTTTGCCAATAGGCAGCCAACTCTTGCCAATAGAACCAACTAGTAGAGTTTTTCCGATTTATCTTCAAGTGGGCTACGTACCCTCTAACAAAATATAATTTACCCGTTGACACAAACATTAGTTCCCATTCATTTTACATGAATATTATTGGAGAGTTACCATAAAATTATAATTGAATTAAGTCAGTCAAGATAGGTGTGTACCACAAATACAAAACTATGACAAACAAATGGGGTTTTGGTTTTCTCAGCCTGAGTCACTTTGCCATATACATATTTCATCTCTGTAGGTGAATCCGTTTATCTAGGAAACTAGAAAACTCTTTCTGGTTCATCTTATTTTACCAAGAATAAAACTGTGTTTAAAAATATGGAAGCAATTGCATCTTTCAAAACAATTTCCTTTCCAACAATCCTAAAAATATTTTTTTATGGTAGTGTGGCAGTTACAACAAACATGAAGGTTTTCAATAACCTGGATAAGTGTCTCATGGGGTAAGCTGATAAGACGAAAAATCTTTTCATTGTGATGGCAAAGAAAGTGTTCCTTGTACTCTACTTCCAAGTCATGTAACACAGATTGTGTCAGGCACATCTCCAATGTTCCTGTTGCCTCGATCTGCCCAGCCAATCTCTCCAATTTTTCATATGTTTTCTCTGTTAGAGCTTAGTGGGTGTGACCTATCCCCCGCATGGAACATATGCACCCTATTCTTGATTTCAATCAAATTTGCATCCTGACTTCTTTTTTCATATCCATTTCTTTCATCATTATTCTTACTTTCACTACATCATCCCATTTTCCAGCTGCAGCATAAAGATTTGATAGCAATATATATGTTGCGGGATCTTTAGGTTCCAATTCAAGAAGGTTCTCTCCTTCATGCTTACCCACTTCTGCATTTATATGAACAATACAAGCATTTATCAAGCCCCCCCATACAACTGCATCAGGTTTAGAAGAAAACTAGAAGAGCAAGATAAAATGGATTATTCCATACCAACAGAACGACAGCTGATGTGTTTGATATTTATTGCCAGAGAAGATTTTCTTTAATAGATCAAAATACCTGTGCGGATTTGATACTTGTAACAAAGAACTGATTGATAGGTTTTGAGCATTGGCCTTACCCTCTATTTCTTCTTCCTCTGTAACTTTTTCCATAGTGGGATGATTTTGTTGGCAATACAAATCAACTCCTACTTTGCTCATACATCCCTCAATGATTTTCTGCAATCCTCACTTTGATATTTTCATCCATGTGACTAATAATTTTGAGATATTTAGGGAACAGAGCTCTTGGCCCTCATCTTCTTTACCAGATATATCAAGCAATCTAATGCTCCCTTGTAGAGAATGCTTAGTCTAATTCTCGGATATTGAAGTTAGCCACTGGAATCTCTGTTCTGCTCTACTGTTATGATGAATTGCTACCACAATGGAGTGGGACCATTTGGTTCACGTAGTGTCATATTTCTCTTGTTTATATTCCTTATAAGGTAATCAACTCCCTAAAACCTGTGGACTCTTTTGTTTTGTTTTGTTTTGGTTTCCCACTTGTAGGAAAGTAATAATTCAATCCTAGGATGAGCTGATCTGAGTTTTGTTTTTTGGTGAGATTGATCAAGAGGGAGAAGGAAGACAATAGCACTTTGTGTTGCTTCATGGACTTGGGCATGGAGCACGGTGTTGGTATAAAGTTGTAACCCTGCTTAAGTAGAAGGGTTACATAGTATCTTCCCTAGATCTCACTTCCAATGGGATAAACAGGGCAACCTCTACAAATCAAGTCAAATCAATTGCACACTATGAAATCGGTTATTTCCATTGTTACCAGTATTTGAATTTGAAGCTCCAGCCCTAGCAGCTACCCTTCCTGCAGCAGTCCTCGTAACCTGCTCAACCATGGCATTTTCACCTATGGTAGAGACATTAACATCGACTAAGCCATCCACTCCATCATCCTTCTTATCCTCTACTCCAAGAATTGTATTTGATTCTTTAACTTGATTTATTGACTTCTTTTTGCTGGCCAGTTCATCTTTATTTACCTTCCCAACTCTCTGGTCATCTCCTAAAATAAATCTCAACTCCGGAAACTGGGCATTATCCACCCTCCTTCCTCCATTTTTTTTCAAAATTTAAAATAGTTTCCTTCCTGGAATACTTTTGGAAGAAGTGGAGACATTGTCCAACACCTTACAAAAGGAATCTTTAGATAATGTTTCCTCAGAATTTGCAGAAGGCCTTTGTTATTTTCTTGAGAATGAGCCCTTCTCAATTGCAGTTGCTATCTTTTCACTTTGTAAGTCTATGCTCAGATAATCCAGTTCAACAAGTCATCATTGTCCTCACTACTGTCATTAGGGAAAACTATATGAACATCCCACGTTACATTAGTTTTCAGGTTGTTTGAATTATCATCACCTTCGTTAGGAGCACATGCTATGAGAAAATTTTTCAAAGAACCACCACAATTGTTACTTCTTTGGTGTGCTTGGATTTTGTTACCAAAGGATTTGGATGACTTTGGCTTCTAATAAACTTTTTCTTAGTGAATTGATCATTTGTTGATTCATGTTTCTTTTGGATGCTTGTTATGCTATTGTTGTTCGGAATGGATTATGTTTTCTACTCACTTGAATGGTTCTCAAGTTTATTTTACTTGTGGTTGGATGACTCTTTAATCTCACTGGAATCTACATGTACATTTGCAGTTGCAACTCTAGTAATGAATCTTGCATTATAAGCTCCTTTGCTCACTTTTCGGACTAAATCTTATGAAAACCAACAAGCTCTTACACTTATCTACCTTTGGCTTTGGAAGATATGTAACAATAGAGTGGGTTTTCCCAAAAGTAGCAGATGGATCATACTCAAGATCACTAGGATCTGGATCATATCTTGAACGTGCAAAGAAGACATGAGCATAGACCCTCCCATTATTCTTTACAACCTTTGATGGATGGTAACTATTTTATGTTTTTGAACATTGTTTGGCCCCCAGACTGCAAAAGGTACATTGGTCTCTTGCCAGACAAGATTTTCTTCATTGCTAAATTTTCCAAGACTCCAACTACTTCCTCCTTTACTCCAACTTTGTCATCGTTGAGTGCCTATGCAGTTGCTTCTGTAGTTGAATGTATATCTGATGGGAGAAGGCTTCTTGTTAGCATAGCACCACCATCCAACGTTGAGTTCTAGTCCTTTTCTGCATATTTCTTCATCGAAATCACAAATATTTTGCTTTGGCATCTAAAGAAGAAAATTCTTCCTTCACATATGTCACCACAATATTTTTAAAAAAAGGTGGGGATCTTCATATAACGATTTTACAACAAAGACCAAAATCTTGCTTTTAGGTGGTATGAAATGAAGCCCAAGATAAAGAAACATGTTTTATCTTTTGGTATGGTAAGGAATCGTGAAGGTGGATTGTGAGAGGGCACATGGATTTGGATAGATTGAGGCACAATCCAAAATGATATAACCATAAGTAATGTATCACCAATACTTTGCACCTTATGATTTTGGAATAGATTAGTTCCATAATAACTTAAAGAGACCTAAATGTATGTATCTGGCCTATATATCTTCATATGCTAATCCACATCTCAAGGTAAGTAAAGATCCATTTTATTTTAAATAATAAAATTGTCATGGGGCAAGATAATGTGGTATAGTTTGTAGTATGAAAGATGCCAGTCAATACCTCAAAGTCATGTGGTAATGATGAGGAATCTTGAAATGTAGGTCTTTCATTTTTTCAAATGAACGAGATAAAGTTATCTTGTTGGTTACATGAGGGAGAAATTTGGGAGAAAGTATTAGAGTAGCTTGGTTCAAATTGAATATTCTATACTTGTAGGAATTTTACTAATTTTATATTATTTCTCTTGCGGGTTTCACTTTTGGCTTCTAGATCAATTTGAAATTTCAATTGTGGAATATTTATTGAGATGTCAAACACCAATCGTGGGAAGAAAAGATCAAGAAATGATCTATCATCATATTTTCAAAGACTTCAATCCAGGATCCACATTCTCTTCATTCTTCAATCTCTTTTGAGCAACCTATCAGCAAGATATCTCAACTCTTGTGAGAATGCTTCTAATATCCAAATAATAGATAGGAAATATGTTCCTCCGGTGATCAAAGAGAGATAAATGCATTTCACCAGAGGGGTAAGCGTTACAAGTGTTGAAAATATTTCATTGGAAAGAACACAACCAATTCACAGAAAAGACATAAAGGCCAATGGGACATAGGGGAGAGGCTTCCAACCAGGTTTGGGTCTCAAAATTTCCATTTATTAGTCATTAAGGAAGGACCACAGAAGTTATATGCAATATATGTAGTAGGAAACTTGGCACGCCAATGACACTTCAGATGAAGTTAGATACAATTGAAGCATGTAGAAGGAAAGGTGTATGAAAAGAAATTATAGATTGGTGAGGAGAAATATATTATCAAATGGAAATCTTATGAGGAATGTCGACATATGTCAAATATGTTGATGAATATAGTGAATATTTAATAAGCAAGCAAAGACTCGAGGCAGGTGGAGGAACCATCACATATCTATTAGAAAAGATGATGGAAAGAAATTTGTTATCAAGACAATACAATTAAGCACTATATTTCACATCTTATCTAAAGGGCATCCTATGACAAATTATATGGATTACATGAAATATCTATCTTTTCTTCAAATGCCAAACTTTCCATCTTATCATTGGTCTTTAACGAGTGGTTGAGAATGGGAAAAAATGTCTAACTCGAGTAGAAAAGGATGATATGAAAGAGAATATTGCAAGTGCTAGGTTTGTTTCATTATCTTTGGATGAGGTTACAACTATTGATAATACTTCATGGATTTGCATGAGTATTTATGGTTAATGACCATATTAGGCATTCCTATGGTTAATTTTTCAAAACCCCAACACAGTTTCAGTCTCACTATTTTTTTCGATAAATTTAAATGCAAACTTCGGTTCCGACCTTTGTTTCAGCATATGTTACATTACTGTGTTTAAATATATACTCACAGTGGTGTTTGTTATGGCTTCGATAGCGTGTTTTATTTATATTCTGACGTGTTTCGACATATACTCCGCAGTGATGTTTGACATATTTCGACGTGTTTCAGCATATATTCTGACATTGTGTTTGACATATACTCACGGCCGGTGTTTCAGCATATGTTCCATCATTGTGTTTCAACATATGTTACAACAACGTGTTTCAGCATATACTCACGGTGGTGTTCGGCCTTTTCGACCTTGTGTTTTATGTTCTATCACTGTTTCAACATATGTTATAACCTTGTGTTTCAACATATACTACAGTCTGGTGTTTCAACATATAAAAACTTAGCGAGAAAATAAACTTGGAACTAAAACATGAGGATTGAACATTGTTTATAACGCAGAAACAAAATATCAACAACATATAAAAAGCTTAGAAAATACTGAACCGAAGATATTCAATCTAACTACGACCACGGAAAAACCACAAGGAAACCGATTGAGAGGGGCTTTGTATTATTATGATCTTACGAGAAATTCTTTTTACTGACATATTCATCTTTAGATATTTACACAAACTTATCGGGACATTCGGCAGCATCTCATTCCCAGACAAAATCCGACCTGATTATTACATTGTCCCAGCAATTAATGTTGTACATATTGTCTCGAAATTTGTGCTAAAACTTTGCTAAGACTCAATTTATGTGCCACTAGTAGTGTTAAGTGACCTTGGAATGGATGTCAATACTCGAAGTGCTTGTTTGCTATCTGCTAGCCATTTCGACCTCTCTCTTTCTCTCTCTTGTTCTCTCAACAAGAATTGTTCAGCTCCTCTCTTGTTCTCTCAACAAGAATGCTTCAACTTCCTTGTTCTTGGCATCTCACCAAGAACTTCTTGGCATCTCACCAAAGGTCTTGCTCTCTCAACAAGGCTATTCTTTGCTTCTTACCCAATAGTAGATTTTCCCTCTTACCTTGTTGACCTCATGAGGGGAAGGTGAGAACTTTTAATCTAATGGACGAGATTAGATCGCCTTCCGTTGGTTAGTTGGTGTCTTCACTCACCCTCACTTTAATGTAAATTACCTTTGTTGCATCTCTGGAATTAAATGACAGAACAATATTGGCAACTTCTCCCCTTAGAAGCTTGGGGAGAAACACTTTCCTTGGTACTTTATTTAATTAAAAATTTAACACTCTCCCTCTTACCGAGGAAGAAGTGTTACTCACCACTCTAAGCTTGTCCCTAGAAAATACAAACTTGCCCATGTTCCATGCCTTGGTGAGCATGTCTGCAACCTTTGCTCCTTAGTAGATATATGTACTGTAAACCACAACTCCTCTCTAAACATAATCCGCGGATGAAGTGATCTTAGAGATCTCGATATGCCCAAGTGATCATGAAAAGCTGGATTCTCAGGGCTTAATGCAACTCACGTTATCAGGTAAATCGCGGTAGGCCTCAATTGCACACCGAACAATCCAACCAACATCTTCACGAAGCTAAAGGGCCTCACAACTAGCACGACTAGCTGTCATATACTCGACCTCTGCAGAACTCAAATCACTTGACCTGCTTGGTGAACCACAGACACAGCTAGCGATCCCAATCCAAGCGACACCACGAAGTGCTTTTCATGTCAGCGGTATCACACTTAATCTGAGTGCGGATAGCCAACCCGGACGAACTCCATCATGTATATGATAGTCAGTTCATAATCTACCGTTACCACAAGATACCCTAAGCACATGTTTTTCCTGCCGATTGCACTCTCCTGCGGCTCCACCATGGCCCGAGAGTGTTGGCTGACCAAAAAAATGTCGGCACATTTATTGATAAATACATCAATGACCCGATCAGCTGGCGATACAAAGTGGAATCCACCAACTATGACTTCGGAAGCATGAAGATTCTTCCGGTTGGTAATGATGGGGAGTAGTCATGGGCCTACTATCCTCCATATGAAATCTCCTCAGAATATCACACATACTTCCCACATCCGCGGAAGATTTGTCTCGGCTCCTCCCAAACCTCCAATCCCAAAGTAATGCATCCGGTCAATGTCTGTCATCTCGACTTCTGAAGCAAGGCTCTCCTTGCAATTTTTGATGAGTCTCTCTACCTGGCAATAAAAGGGTCATCCACATATAGTATAAGAATGAGAGGATCTCCAACCACAATGAAGTCACGGGTTGGGATCCGCCTCCCTCTTCTCAAACAACTCTTGGAAATTGGCATCTATCCTTGAATACCAAGCTCAGGGAGCTTGTTTCAATATACAATGCCTTCTTGAGTCTACACACATGAGACTCTCTCCCTTCACCTCAAGCCCAATGGCTGCTCAGTATACCTCCTTCTCAATAAGACCACTTTCAACACGGTCTTCACATCCATCTGGTGGTTCTTCCAACCCATCTTTCAGCGCAGTAGGATCACTACCACGATTGAAGTTAGCCAATGAGCGAAGCTGGCTTAAAGATGTCATCATAGTCGACTCCCTCAACTTTTGAAAACCCCAGAGCCACAAAGCAAGCTTTGTGCTTCTCAATGCTGCCATCCACAACGTACTTTAGCTTGTGGAGCCACTTGGAAGTCCTGCCCGACTTCCCCTGATCTAGGAACAACTTCTGAGACATCATTCTTCAGGAAGGAATTGCACTCTTCCATCACAGAATCATCTCTCCATGCATCTACTGGTGGCTCCTCATAAGTAAAAGGCTCGGACTCTCGAATATTGCTCACCATCACAATGTAGCTACAAAACCTCTCAAGAGGTTTACTCTCCTTAACAACCTACCTGGGATTCCCCACAGAACCCTGTGCATCCCTCAAAATGTCCACGAAACCACTTGGGCTTCCTCCTCTGCAGTGTCATGGAGGGACTCTACGCTCCAACCCATTTAGTAGAGACAGTGATCTGTAGTAGACCATTACACGATCCGGCTTATGGACTAGTAGCCCTCTAGAACTTAGACTCCTATGGCTCTATCACACATTGAACTTTGTAGTCACGGCGGGTGGCTAAAATCTGTCATCCCTTTGTAGTCACGATCACGGTCACGAATCCCCGGATAACTACTCCTCTCTACATTACCTATAGATTCCTAAGGGCTTAGGTCCTCCTCAGAATATGACATCCCCTCCTCAGGGCGGGTCTTCCTCAAGGGAAGGGAAGGTAAATACAAAAACAGTCTCAGCATTGCCAACAAGATCCCTCTCTGCGCCGCTGGGCTCCACGACTTTGTCCTCTTCTTAGGAGGGACATATGAATATGTGATGCACCAAAAATGAAAGTACCCCACCTCGGGCTTCTTGATGCCTCCTCGAAGTCTGCTCCCCACAGCTAATGAGGACTCCACGTTACTAGCGAGGATGAAAGCTGCGGTCTTAGCATGCACCAACAGCCCATAGAAATGAGTGCGTACGATCATGTGGCGATACCAGCGACTAACCGTGGCCTATTCTTCCTCTTCGACAGCCCCATTCTGGCATGGAGTTTGCCAGAACAATCAACTCCCTCGATGCCCTCTCTGCTGCAAAAATCCATAAACTCCTTTAGGTATACTCCACCCAGTGCTCGATCTGGGACTTTGATTTTCACCCTGTCTGGTTCTCCACAAGGCTTTGAACTCTTGGGCGGTAGACTTTGTCCATTTGGTCTTCATGAAGAAAAATCCAGGACTTCTGAGAGAGGTCATGAATGAATACAACATGAGTATAGGGATCCAATCAGCGATGCCGAACAGCCGGTACATCTAATTATAGGTCAAGTATCCTTGCTTCCTCTGCGTCCTTTTCGGAAATTGGTGTACTTTCCCTATGTACACCCCTTGCACAACTCGTGGTGCTTTCTGAGGAAGGCTGATATGGAATTCCCGTCACCATCTCCCTCGAACTCTCAAAGCCCCATGGTGAAATACGCATACTCTGTTACATATCTCCACTAGGTCACTATACGTTGTTTGGTAGAATGAATCAATGCTACGCCTTGTTTTGGAACAAGAACTTGTCCTGACCTCATGTCCGGGTATATCCGCTTTGGCCGAGGTGATGCACAGACCCTACGGGGAAAAGAAGCGCCTTGCATCCGCGAGCAAGACCTCATGGCCCTTCTCCTCAATAGCAGAAAATGAAATCAAGTTCTTCTTCAGGCTAGGAACATGGAGACCTCTGTCCAGAGTCGGCAGAGACGAAGACTCCTCCCGTGATATGGTCCTACAACCAGCCACCTTGACCTCTAGGTCATCTCCAAGCACTACCTCACATCTTCACGCGAGTAAGATCTTTGAAGTGCTCATGAACTGATGTCATATGGTGAGAGGCACCACTTTCAATATACCAAGAATGTCTGAGGTAGTGGTCCTCGAGGATAGACATGCATTCAAGGAAAATTCCTTGTCAAAATTGGTGGAAAACTCTTCCACTTCTATTGAAGTTGTTGTTTGTTTCTCTTCTTGTTTTGGACACTGTCCGCATAGTGCCCAAACTTATGGCAACAAAGCACTTGACTTTGCTCATATCTCTACCCTTCACCCTTGAATACGTCTCCCTTTGGACCCTTCACGAGGAACTTCTTTTTTGCTAGTGGTAGCAAGAGCCATTCTCCTCCTCATGACCTATAGATGAACTTTCGTACACATAACCTCTCGGGTCTCCTCCTGAACAAAGACATCCCAAAGACGTTCCCTAACCGGGAAGTTTTTCCCTAGCAACAATACCCTCCACAAAATAGCCCATTATTTGGAAACACCATTCAATGCTTTTCTCACAAGATCATTGTCGATATGGCTGCCCTATGACTCAAGCTCATCCCCTCACGTGTCCAATCCTAATTAAAGATTATGTGACCACATTTTCAGCCTTAGTCATTTTATGCTCTTTAATTTTTTCCCTCAAAACCATCTTCGGTTCTCATTTGTACTCTGGTACAATTTGGTCAAAGACTCCCACATCCTTAGGCATGTGTCTTCCGATCCGTGAGGAATCAAATGATCCTTGATGGCATCAAGATAAATCCTCATAGCCTTGATACTCTTCTTATTGTAAGAAGTAAGAAGAGTAGCATCGGTGGAAATTTTCCTAGCGGGGATGAGTAGTGGTATTCACAATGTCCACAACTTCGTTCTCTTACAGAAACGAGATCATCCTCTCCTTCCAAACACCAAATTTGCTACCATCAAGTCTGTCTTCAACCCTCAAACCGGTAGCCATGACCCTCTTTCTACTAAAAATCACAAATTCAAAAATCTGCCACGTGAAGTGGCTATTTGTCCCCTACTTTCTTGTTTCTTGAAAGTGCGCACTCTCTTCAACTGTCGACTCTGATACCATGTTAATTGTTCAAAATCCCAACCCAGTTTCAATCCCACTGATTTTTAAGCCAATGTTAAATGCCCAAACTTCGGTTTCATCTTTGTTTCATCATATGTTGACCACAGTGTTTTACATTATATACTCCACGGTGATTGTTTGTTATATGACTTCGATAACGTGTTTCAACATATGTTCTGATAACGTGTTTGTATATGCTCTGCAGTGATTGTTTCGACTATATGACTTCGACGTGTTTGGCAATATTCTGACACTATGTTCGACATATACTCCGCGGTGGTGTTTCAACATATGACTTATCACTGTGTTTCAGCATATTCTGACGTGTTTCGGCATATACTCTGAAGCGGTGTTCAACATATGACTTCGGTAACGTGTTTGACGCTATCAACAACAACGTGTTTAACATATGTTGACGTGTTTGGCATATACTCCGGTGTTTCGACGCTATAAAATTAGCGAGAAAATAAACTTGAGCTGAGAAACGCTTGAGGATTGAACATCATTTTCAGCGGTAAGAAGAAATATCAACAATATGCAGAAACTCATAAAATATAGACACAAAAATGTCGGTCTAACAGCGACCACGGAAAAACCCACAAGGGGAAAACCGATTGAGGGCTTTGTATTATTATGATCTTGAAATTCTTTTACGACATATTCATCTTTAGATATTTACACAAACTTATGCGGGCATTCACAGCAGCTTTGCTCCTCGTTGAACGGAAATGTACAGTCGCTCTGCGAGCTGTCCCTAGCAATTAATCTTTGTCGCAGTTGTCTCGAAATTTGTGCCAGAACTCTGCTAAGACTCAATTTTTTTGTGCCACTAAATGTTGTTCGGTAGCCTTGGAATGCGTGCCAATACTCAATTGCGGTGTCTCTTTTCTTCAGCTAGGCCTCTCTCTTGCTCTCTCTTGTTCTCTCAACAGGAATGCGCGGGCTCTCTTGTTCTCTCAACAAAGAATGCTTCAACTTCCTTGTTCTTGGCATCTCTGGAACTTCTTGTCATCTCGCAAGTCTCTTGCTCTCTCAACAAGATTTGTTGCTTCTTACCCAAGAATGGGTTCGCCCTCTTGCCTTAGTCGACCTCATGAGGAAGGTGAGGATCTTTCTAATCTAGCGGTTGGGATTAGATGGGATGGGTGGTGAGATTTGGTGTCTCTTCCTCACCCTCACTTTAATCATAAAGTCACCTTTTAATTTTCATCTCACAAATTAAATGACTAGGACCATATTGAGCAATTTCTCCCCTTAAGGTGCCCTGGGAAGAGAAACACTTGCCTTGGTACTTTATTTATTAAAATTTAACACACATCTTATCTAAAGGGTGTCCTATGACAAATTATCTGGATTACTTGAAGTATCTATCTTTTCTTCAAATGCAAAACTTTCCATCTTCTCATTGGAAAGTTTTCTTCAAATGCCAAACTTTCCATCTTCTCATTGGTCTTTAACGAGTGGTTGGGAATGGGCAAAATATATAGCTCAAGTAGAAAAGGATGATATGAAAGAGAAGATTGCAAGTGCTAGGTTTGTGTCATTATCTTTGGATGAGGTTACAACTATTGATAACACTTCATGGATTTTCATGAGTATTTATATGGTTAATGACCATATTAGGCATTCCTATCTACTTGGGGTTCATAAAATGATGGAAAATTCTACAGCTAAAAATATTTATGAACTTGTTAATAATAGTTTGAAGGAAAGTGGTGGTATGGATCCTTTAATGATCGCAAAAAAGTGGGTATGTGTTGGAGCGGATGGAGCATCAGTAATGCAAGGACAAAGGAATGGCCTTTGTGTTAGACTACAACTATCATCTTCACCTTATATTTTGAGTATTCATTGTATGGCTCATAGGATGAATCTTGCATTTAAAATAGTAAGCAAGTTTCCATCAGTTTCAAAAGTTGAAGATCTTGTATGAGAGGATTATGCATATTTTTCTTGTAGTCCCAAACAATTTTCAAAGTTTAAAAAATTTGTTGATGGTGTTACAAATGGAAACAAGCTATTAAAGGATGTTGATACAAGATGGATCTCATTGAATGGAACATCTCAAAGATTATTTAGTGAGTACCAGTCCTTGGTAGGGGTGATGTATGAACATCGCTTCAGTGTAGATACAACTCAAGATCTTCTCTTTCGACTAACTGACATAGATACATTATTAACATTGGTTGGAATTCTTCCTATGCTAGATGAAATGAATGTCCTCGTGAAAATGACTCAAAGTCGCACAATGTATATTGCAGAATACACAAATGCAAGAAAATTTGCATGCCTTTCATTGGATAATTTGTATATGATGCCAGAGTCTTTCACAGGTCCACGGTTTACAAATTGGACTACGATCATTGAT
>SNQJ01S0239563.1:0-13600 GCA_010110895.2 Picea sitchensis
ATGAGAAGCTAGATGGAGCTGATAACTTCAGGGCCTGGAGGTACAGAGTAACCCTCCTTCTTGAAGAACATGAACTGGATAAGTTCATTATAGAAGAGGTTCAAGAACCTCAAGGAGATGAAGCTAAAGAAAAATATAAGAAGGACATGGTGAGAGCAAAAATGATTATTGCAAACTCCATTAAGGACCACCTTATCCATCATGTATCATCATTATCTTCTCCAAAGCAAATGATGGACACCTTAACTCGTCTGTTTGAGGGAAGCAACATAAATAGAAGAATGGCTCTGAGATCTCAGTTGAAGAATGTGAAAATGCAGAACTCAAAAACCATTCACTCCTACTTCTCAAGAGTGAATCAAATCAAGGAGTAGATAGAAGCCATTGGTGACATAGTAGAAGGAGAAGAGATGGTAATGACTATCTTGAATGGCCTCCCAAGGTCATGGGATGCATTCATCCAAGGAATTTGCTCAAGGAAGAAGCTTCCCAAGTTCAGTATGCTTTGGGAAGATTGTAACTAGGAAGAAGCTAGGACAACTGCAAGAGAAGAAAAGATGGTAGATGAAGATCAAGCCCTAGCTGCCCACACTAGGAAAGGAAATAACAAGAAGGAGCATTCTTTACCTAAGAAGTTTAAGAAGGAAGAAGCTTCCCAAGTTCAGTAGGCTTTGGGAAGATTGTAACCAGGAAGAAGCTAGGATAGCTGCAAGAGAAGAAAAGATGGCAGATGAAGATCAAGCCCTAGCCGCCCACACCAGGAAAGGAAAGAACAAGAAGGAGCATTCTTTACCTAAGAAGTTTAAGAAGGATCGAAGAGACAACTCAAAGATCAGATGTTACTGTTGTCAAGAATTAGGACACTTTGCTAGGGATTTCCCCCTCATTATGGAAATTAAGAAATAGAAAGGAAGTAAGAGGCATCAAGCTCACACAGCTGAAGATGATGAGCCTCCCAAGAAGCTTGCAAAGCAAGATGAATCAAGTGATGAGGATTATGTTCTTATCTCAACCCTCATAGGTACTGTTACTCATGGAAGCGACACTTGGTTGATAGATAGTGGTGTAATTTCGTGGAGAAAGAGGTTGTGTGCCTGGGAGCCACGAGCTGTTCGAAATTCGTCCAAGAAGCATGCGTTTTGGCTGTTGGGCGAATTTGTGTTGCAGCGGTAGAATTCTTGAAGTCCCAACAAGTAGAATTCCTATCCAACTTGTGCTGGAAGCCCTAGAGGGGAGTGGAAAGGCCTGAGGGACTGTGAACAATGAAGGGGTATTCGATCCCTTGGGTTGTGCAGGTTGAGTGGAAGTGTGCTGGTGGATTGGAATTAGCTGAGAGTTTAACTGCTGAAAGGGGGACATTAGTTAGCCTTAGGGACCTCTGTCTCTTGTGGATTCATAGCCCTAGATCGGGGGTGTCTTGCTATTGAGAACTGGAACAACAAGACTATGCTTGGGAGGAACGTCTGTCCTCTGCAGCGGGTTGCACATTTTATAAGATACATGTTCTATTTGCTGTGTTTACTCATGTATAATGCTGATATAACTGCTGTGCAATTTACTCTGAAATATATTTGGTTATTACTGCTTGCTGGGGGCATAATGATGCATTTAAATCCTTGTTTATATGGTTGAATACTACTGTATGCTATTTAGTTGTTGCTATGCACATTTGAGCAATTGTATTTTCGTTTTTATTGATCATGGACAGCTGAAGGAGCTTGTATTTCATGTTGTATGTTAATTTCCGCATTTAGATTTAGTATGAGGAATTTTTATGGGGTCATTTTAGTAGTGACGTGAACCATCTGGGGGCTGGGTACGTTACATATGTGGCACAATTGAGTATGGTTTGAGGTATGCTAAGGGAGATGGAGTGAAGTTGGTGGGATATACAGATGCAGACTGGGCAGGAAATGTAGTGGACAAGAAAAACAATTCAAGGTGTTGTTTTAGCTTGAGATTGGGGGTTGTCTCTTGGTTCAGTAGGAAGCAAAAGTTTGTTGCATTGAGTTTTGCGGAAGCAGAAAACATGGCAGTGGGCATGGAAGCATGTGAGGCCATATGGGTTCGGAAGCTGCTAGTGGCATTGTTCAGTCAGGAGATAGAGCCAACCATCATATACTCTGATAATCAGAGTGGCATAAAACTCTCTGAGAATCCTGTATTTCATGATAGGTCCAAGCAGATCGACATCAGGTATCACTTCATCAGAGATTGTGTGTAGCGGGGTGCAGTCCAATTACAGTATGTACCTACAGATGAGCAGGTGACGGATATTCTCACCAAGGCCTTGATGAAAGGAGAGTTTTCTACTTCAGGGATAAGATGGGAATAGTGGAGAACACCTTTAAGAGGGAGTGTTGAAATATTGTAACGAGAACAAGTGTCTTGGCTTAGGCAAGGTGTCATGCAAGCCAAATACACATGAACTAATGTATCTCCAAGTCATTTAAATTTTTCCTTCTAACTTAGGGAAATGGTTTTAATTAATTTGATTAATTGTCATTTAAATTTTTCCTAAGTTTAAACTTTGGAAATGACAATAATTAATCATTATTAGTTAACCACTTGTTAGAAGCTTCTTTTCTCTTATCTGAAAAGTTAAAATTAGTTTCAGATTAGATCGTAGCCATTGATTTGTCACCATCCAATCACTCAGCTGGAGACTTATAAGCAAGGGGGGTGACTTGAGGAGATCATTGAGTTGGTAAGTGAGACCAAGAGGGTTCAGCTGCAGATCAAAGTTGAGGAGGGTTTCTTGGAAGGTTTGGAGGCCAAGAGGGAGATAGGAAGACCATCAGTCTTCATCTTCTGTAAAAGCTGTGAGAAGATCCAAGAGGATAGGGCCGAGTCTCTTCGTTGGAGGGCCGTGAGGGCTGAATCTGTTGAGAGGCCGCATGAGGAGGTATTGGGGGGCCGAGTTGAGGCCACGATAGTAGCCGAGATGGAGAAAGGGTTAGGCTGAAGCCTACCCAATGCAAATAGAGCCAAGTCGTGGAGGCCGTGGGGTTCCTACAGCACACTCAGCCGCCATATAGCAGCTGTACACACAAACTACAGATCAGAAAAGAGGAGGCCGAAATACAGAGCCTTTGGCTCAGATCTCTATCCAGATCCAAGTAAATTCTCTTTGTGGTGAAGTTGCCCAGTTTGGCTGTTGTATTTATTTTCTGATTTGCTGACGCTGAAGATTAATAAAACCCTCTTTGCTGGTTTTCCCCAGAGTTGGGGTTTCCAGGGTATCTCTGGTGTTAATTTTTTTTCTGTTGTTGGTTTCTATTAATTCCGCTTTGCCTAGCAAGGTTATTATAACTCAGCTATATTTCTGTTATAGATCAGATTTAGAATTTGTTGTTCTTCAGATCTGGGTATAAAAATCTATTGAAACAGAAATTAAGTTTGCTGAGTTTGAAAGAAAAATAGCAGGGGGCTGATCCCTTGGTTTGAAGGACAACCAGGTCTGAGCTAATTAATTACCATTTTTGGGTGTTAATGTGAAAGGCTTTATAATTGAGATTGAGCTAAAACTGGCATTTAATAACCATTTTAGGCTATTTAATCTAAAATGAACTAAACATGTAATTATTATTGAACTAAACATGTAAGCACCTTAAGGCTTAGGGCAACCCCTGTTATTTTAATCATTCGGAGTAGATATATTACTTTGTTTTGCTAGTAAAATCTGTAGCTGTCTTGCAGGGAGAGGAGCTGAGGAAGCAGATTGGGGCTGCTGTTTATATAGAATGCAGTTCAAAAACTCAGCAGGTATCTAATTTAAAAGCTATATGTTTTGCATTGGGTATCCAGGAATATGTAATGAGATTTCCCTACCCCTCTTGTTTTTAGTTCCAGGTGGTATGTTGAGTTGTATTCATCCTATTTTGTTGAATTGAAACTGGATTTTATGTCGATCCTTGGTTTGAAGGACAACCAGGTCTGAGCTAATTAATTACCATTTTTGGGTGTTAATGTGAAAGGCTTTATAATTGAGATTGAGCTAAAACTGGCATTTAATAACCATTTTAGGCTATTTAATCTAAAATGAACTAAACATGTAATTATTATTGAACTAAACATGTAAGCACCTTAAGGCTTAGGGCAACCCCTGTTATTTTAATCATTCGGAGTAGATATATTACTTTGTTTTGCTAGTAAAATCTGTAGCTGTCTTGCAGGGAGAGGAGCTGAGGAAGCAGATTGGGGCTGCTGTTTATATAGAATGCAGTTCAAAAACTCAGCAGGTATCTAATTTAAAAGCTATATGTTTTGCATTGGGTACCCAGGAATATGTAATGAGATTTCCCTACCCCTCTTGTTTTTAGTTCCAGGTGGTATGTTGAGTTGTATTCATCCTATTTTGTTGAATTGAAACTGGATTTTATTAATCTTGAAATATATATATATATATATATATATATATATATATATATATAATATATAGCAGCTTAAACCAGTAGCTAATATAAAAAATACAAAACCATTATGTTCTGCTGAATGATCAGGATTTTAGACATTCCTTTGATATTCTCATTTAGGAGTCACTTTCTGGAATGATACAAATTTATCTGTCATGACTATTATTTGCAGAATATCAAAGCTGTTTTCGATGCAGCAATCAAGGTTGTCATTCAGCCACCAAAGCAGTGGAAGAAGAAGAAGAAAAGGAAGTCTCACAAGAACTGTTCCATTATGTAAGTATGGTGTTTAATTTTCTGGATTGGAAATTTCAGATTTTATACCATAGAGAGCGTGGAAAAGCACAATGCTAGATGGTGGATCATCAACTTTGATTAATTTCTGAAAGTGAGATTCTTCTGGTGAGTTGTATTAAAAATGTGTGGTTGTGATGATAGCCCGAAAACAAGTATCTATTAGCTGACCTGTACCGTTTTACATATTGATAGGCCCACAGTTGGGTGGACTGCTATAATAAATTTGTGTGCTTGTAAATGTAATTATATATTCATTGTATTGTGTTTTAAGCTGAAGCTGAAAAGTATACAGTTCTATAATACAAATTTTGTTCCTCAAGAAGAAAACTATATAGTTTCCCAGCTACATTTGATGCTGTCATTACACACATATAGCTCTTCAAGCTGGAATGAACCTAGGCGCACAGCTTTTATTATGGATATGGATGAGATTGCTACAGCATACCACTTGCAATATAATTGCTTTAGGTTGCAAGTCATGTGAGCATATAGGAGAGGATCTCATTGGTTTCAAAGGCAAACAGGGTGGTCCCCAGAATATAGAGCTTCATTCTAATAATGGGACACACATACACATATCGGCTCAATATTTGAAGTTGCGTGTACTCTACTGGAATTAAATTAACATTTTAAGTATTATGCTCTTTCATGTGGCTAATGTTTTATGTATTTTCTGGAAATGCACTAAATAAATTATATCAAGTCCCTATTTCCATAGAAAATGTCAATTGACACCATAAGTAGATCATGCGTTAGTTTGACATTTGAACAATCACAAATTTACATAGACATGGTGTGATTATTCTCGTGTATTTGTGATTTGGTTACTTGTATTAATGGCTGATCATATTTTCCATCTATAATGGAAAAACATACTGTAATATATGCTGTATTTTCGAAAAAAATACTGTCACAATTTTTATTTTCCTTAAGCATCATGTTGAAGCTGAGTTGGGGATTCATGCAAGCTATTTTTATGCTGAGGGTGCTTGCATTTTGTAGCCCAACTTGGACCACTTTTGTCAATAGTTTCCCACCAAGAAAAGTTGACGAGCTGAAAAGTGGATTGTAATAAACCTAATACAAGGTTGACAAGGTTGACAAGGTTGACTATTTAATGCATATAACTAGTTGATTAGTATTGATGATCTAAGTAAACTAAAAGTATAGTAGAAAACTCTCCATCTTCATTATTAACCAAAATGTTTAGATTAATATAAATATCCCTAGCCTCCATCGTGATAATGATTATCTAGTATGAATTAAATATTATCTTTTCACCGAGGTCAACCGCATAATAACCGATTATGTTCCTATGAATCTGTCTGTTTTTAAAATCAGAGGTATGACAATTTTCTTCCTTTATATGTTCTATCATTCTACTATAGTATTCCTTTATTTTGGCATAATTTTTCACTATTAGATACACATTTTTCTAAACTGACTTTTCTTTTAAAAGAGTCAAGTTAGAGTATATTATAATAATGTACTGAGGGTCTTAAGCCAGATGAATTACAACTATACCCAATGATTCCATTAAATGTTGACATGCACATACCTTATACAAAGGATTTTAAGGCAGATGAATTACGACTCTACCGAAGCATTCCATTAAGTATTGACATGCACAGACCTTATTTTTCCCTTTTCCATAGATTTTTTACAATACATCCCCATAGATACTGATGGAAGTGAACATACTCTTTATTCAATATATTAAAGATGTTTGTTATCGAAGCCCTCTGATATAGAATACTGAAATTGACCATATGTCTCACCAAATATATCTCAGTTATAAAAAGGGATTTCCCATACCAGAACTCAGAGTTCATAAAATATGATATATGCTTGCAATAGACAGACCGAAAATTCTTATAAAAGCTTGGTGAAGAGGGCATCCTCGCAACAAAATTGAACATGATAAGTCATGCAATCTTCATTACTCTAGTGCTAATTGTGAGGTAGGAGCAACCATCCCCTTCGTTGACCATGTCTAAATGGGTCAATTTAGAGCTACTGTAGGTGCTACAGACCTTGTAGCATTTCCTTTCCTTATCAGTTTTCAAACTAGTTGCGATGCTAAAACCTTTGTTCCAAATCCCCACCTTAAATTCTAGTCTGTGCATGGGGAGGCTTTGCAAACATAGGTTGGCTTTTAGCTTTCTTAGTGCACGATCAAGGCCTTAACTTTTCCTTTGAAATCGTCTTCTCATTGCTTATTCAAGTCAACATTTTTATCGTCTATGACAAAAACATTTTCCATTAGGGTTGAGACTGGCTCAACTAAATTATATGACAAAAACATTTTCCATTAGGGTTGAGACTTGCTCAAATAAATTATAAACTGATTCCATTATTCTTCAACCCAAATTCTCTCTTAGTGGAACCCAATCACTGGAATTGGAACAAATGAAAGCTTTTCTTTGCACTCATTTTGAACCTTAGTTTCAGTTTGATGCAAAATGCTTCCACATGAATTTGGTTATTGTTTACGAAGGAAGGTGGCACGTATAAAGGAATTGACTGAAGACAACTCACACATGTGAAATTATCATGGAATGAATCACCCTATCTTATAGCATTATTAAACCAACCCTTATGATATTTGGGGCCCATTCGAAACCTTGATTTGTATTGCTTTGTTGGTGGTTTCACTAATTCTAATTGGGTTCATGACCCTAGATACGGGGTACAGTTTCACTATCCAATGTTGGTGTAGGGTCATGTTCAATGGATTTGTTACCACATGATCTCCCACTTTAGGAGATAAAGTCCCAAAGCTTAAGTGCGATCTGAGTGAAACTAAGAGGGGGCCACCATCACCTCACCAACACTCTTCTGCACTTCTTAGGCTAGCTCTTCCTCCAACTCAAGGGGGGCTTACCTATGTTAAGATTAAGTAGGATTTAGGTAATGAAGCCTGGCTGCGATGTGAAGAATAAAATCCCGAGTGCCCTCACCCGTCCTTATAGCAACTCTTCCTTTATTCCTCCAACGTTTCTACAATGAGAGTGCCTCCTCTTTATAGGTGAAGAGGAGGCCTGCAACGAGCTACAAACCATGGGTAAGCTTAATACCATGGTTAAAATCATTTGCTGTAACAAACCATGAGCAAAATAATAATATATAAAATGTGCTCGTACAATAAAATAGTGATTTCCCCTTTAGAAAGGGTCAAACATAATAAAATAATGCTCCAAGAGCCACATCCCTCTTAGAAGGGTCAAGAAATGGTCAAATTGTTGATGATTGCAGCCGGGTGTGACATTCTCCAGGTCGCTCTCCTCTAGACTAAGTTGAGTCGATCTATGAGAGGACCAATGTGATGGGTGCAAGTCGCTCCTCTCTAGACTGTGTTGCTGAGACGATGTGCCCATGTGATGGTGTGCGTCAGACTCTAGACTGAGTTGTTTTGACGTGTGGTCTCTTGTCTACATCTCTGGACTGAGTCGAGATGACTTTGAGATGGTCTCTGCCTTGTACCGGGACTGAGCTGAGTCGACTCTGAGATGGTCTCCCCGCCTTTGTACTCCCATGGACTTAGTTGAGTCATTTGAGATGGTACCTAGATGGTGGTACTCCTGTGACTCAGCTGATGATCTGCTGGTGCAAGGACGTCCCTGTGGCTGAGCATAGGGTGGACGTGTCCCTAGTGGCTGAGCACTAGTTGACGTGTGAGATCCTTTGCTATATTGTTTGAGAGTAAGATTTACTTGTAAACCTAATTTGTGATATAAAGGGTACAAGCCGGTCTCAATTGATATGTGGGAGATAATTAATATTGTGTAATGATTAATTATATTATTGAGTTATTTAGGTCAGTCCTATTGTGCCAATAGACACACCTTTGTTGTGTCAACTATTGTATAAATAGTGTGAATCCCCATTGAGGATTACGCACTCTCACTTGTCAACTTGGAATTTCAGCAAGTGCATGTACGGGTGAAGTGCGCACCTCTCTTGTGAACTAGTCTTCTAGGGTTTGAAAAACCTATTGTGTGCTAGGTCTATGGGCGTTGTGATCTTCTCTGAGAATATAGCAGCGATTGCTAGGTTTTCCCTGTTTGAGAAGGGTTTTCCTAGTGGATACTCTTGTGTTCTTGTGAATGGTTATTCTTCTTGTGATCTTGCTAATTGCAGCACTTGTGTATGGTATATTGTTGCATTGTTTATGGTTCAAGTACATGTTAAATGAAATAAACTACATGTGCATGAGCTAAGGATTAAAATTCAACACAAATAGTCCAAGCGCTTAACTTTCTCAAGGAGATAAACCACGTTTCAAAGCATAATTTGCTTCTTGTTTAAGTTATGATAATGTGCATGTGCTCAAAAAGAAAAGGGGGCACTCCATGTGTCCAATAGTACTCCAATGTTTAATATCCACCTAAGATGATGGGTTTAGCCTCCTAGAAAATCATTAATTTTTAATTCCAAGTGAATTTCTTAGTAAGCATAACAATTTAAATTAATTTTGACACTTTCCTAAATCTTACCTAGGGAAACATTATTAATTGTTTTAAATGAGTCCATTCCTAAGGAACATCCATATTTCCTAAGGTTTTAGGAGGAAGATAGGCAATTAATGAAATTAGTGATGAAAGGGGAAAGGTGATGATCCATGTGATGACCCTCAAAATCCTAGACATGCATAGGTCACTTTTATAGCTTTTTATGCCTCTAACTTTGTTTTAGCTAGGCCATTTTTTTATAATAGCCTTCTAGAGGGAGTTTTTCATTGAGTTACCTTCCTCGACCTATTTTTTCTATTTATTACCCCTTTAGACTTTTTTCTTTAGATGTTCACTTTATTGAACAAGTCTTTATTCTTTAGATTTTCTTTACATAACCCGGGACTAGGGGTATTGGCCTTTTAACGAGGGGCATTGCTCGTTTCTTCTTTGTTTTTCTTTGGCCTTTGACTTCACTCTTCACCGCGTAGCCTTTGTGGCTTTATTTGATTTAGGATTTTAATTTTGACCTTTCCTTTTGACCTTTGAGTTATCTTTTACTATGGATGGAAACGAGTGATACTAGGGATATGGAAAAAATGTTTAGTATGGTTAGGATATGGATTGTGCTACCCAATCTAAACAATCTAGTAGTATGAGTCATCTTAGGAAAGACACACTTCTAATAGACAAGATGTTCCCTAAGGTAATACGACACAAGTAATAAAATTTTGTATGTTATGAAATTCTAATCAACAGTCTTAAGGTAACCACAACTTCATGACATGCCAGAGTGTTATATCATCATGTCTAAACAAATGTTACACATGGAGTATCTATGAAGTAACTTGGACCATCAAGGTGCATTTGATATATGAGCATTTGAAGTGAGCAACATCATGGTTCATCGAGCAGGCATCATGTCTCAATCGAAGAAATAAAAGACTTTGTCTTGATCTGATAAGAGATGCATGATATCTCATGCAGGTAGGTACATGATACCGTTGTAAGGGTATCAAAGGTTGCTACTCTTGAGAGGGTAACACAAGCCACATGTACAATTTTAAGGGTATCAAAGGTTGCTACTCTTGAGAGGGTAACACAAGCCACATGTACAATTTTACATTGAAATTCCCTAAATGAGGGATGTCCTCATCAAAGGTGGGCTTCCGCTTACAACATCCAGCTTCCGAAGGCCCTTCAATGCTTGAATTTCGCCACTAGGGATGCAATAATCATCATCAAATCTCCTAAGTATACAAGTTGGTCCTCAAATTATATCAAATTTTGACAAATGTATAGGTTGGCCCTATCCAAAACTCTGTCTTAGGTCGACTCAACAAGTGTCATTTCCGTATATATACATGTATATATATGTCAAATGCTGCTCAGAATTCCAGCATCCCCTTTATCATCTTGCTCTGCAGCCAGCTCCATGAGGATTGTCATCTTTCTAGTCATTACATGCCCTAGCCTTCTCTTCAGCAGATTCATCATCATTTGTTGCATCCCTTTTGCCATCTGTCACCGAAGATGAATTTGCTTCTTCTAATTGCTCTGCTGCCTTTTACTGCCACTTATTCATGATCTCCATTACTGCTTGTTGTAAGTGATCTTTCTAATTTGACGGCTCCCTTTGAATTGTTTTGGAGACAAAGACAGTGATGTTATTCTGCAAGACTGCCATTACATTTGTTTTGTTGACAGTCCGTGTGTGTATTATGTCTGCAATATACCGAAGGTTCTTCAAACTGTTTGCATTAGTGAACTGAGGGGATAAATTTGTTAATGTTTAAGCCACATATAGTTCTTGTATTTCATTAGATAACAATAGCATAATCCAAGATCACTGAGAAATACACAATCACAAGAGACACAAGATTTATCCTGAGAAAACCCTCTAGGGGAAGAAACTCAAAGAAACTTCCTTAATATAGATAATACAATGCCAAGAGATCTCTTAAACTAATGCAGAAGATCCTCTCCCAGATATGTTCCACTCTCTCTCCTTCTCTTTAACAGGGTAGATCCGGGAAACTTGTCTCTCAAATGAGCAAGTGAGTTGTGTATCTATGTGAGGCGCTAGCCTCCCTGACATTTATATTAGATCAAGTAACGTGAAGGTTCTTCAATGGCAGTGGTCGACTTTCAACTGGGTGGTTATAACCACCTTTTAATTAATCTAGGGGCCTTCTAAATATCTGGCTAGCCGACTTCTAATTCTGTCTATTATAATTATCATTTGACTGTTGTTACCTTATACACACCTGGGAGACGGAAGAAATCTTCAATCCACTGGTGTGTCCTTGGAGGCACAAAAATGAATCTAGACCCACTGTCACCCCAATCTAGACTCCTTCCGTCTAGGCCCACTCCTAATGAAGCCAAGGGGGTAGTCCCTAACAAAATACTAAGGCTTTAAGCTAAGTACAAAAATGAAATCTTAGGGTTTATTATTCTTTCAAACTTATCAACCATAAACCGAATAAAACATGAAATAAACATTTATATAATTAAAATGAGATATACTTGCATCAAAAGGATATTAAGAAACAATTGTTAGTAAGTTTCATTTAAATTAAATATATAACCAATCTTGAAATGAAGCCCCAGGGTTTTGGTTACCAGTGTGTAGGTACTGAGACCAAAGGCCTAATGAGAATCGCGGGCAATGTAGTTCACGTGTTTTATTGTATACTCAATGTTCAGGTAATGAAATGGTTTGGGCCTCTTTGGAGGTTATCTCTTTGTTTAGAAACTTGCAGAGAGCTTACCGAACCCAATGGTCTCACCAGTAAAAAACTCACTCAAAATGTTGGATGTCCAAAATGGGTGGGAAGCCAGAACCCGAGAGGGCCGGCCTTACTTCTCAGGTCGCTCTAAGGCGCTTTCCCGCACATTAAGTTAACTACTTTGGGGGTTGTCCTAATTAAACTATCAACCACTGACCAGCACATCGTGTATGAACTTATTCTTAGCAGATCGAGACAAGCTCGCGACTGGAAGGGAATGTGAACCAATAGACCGAGAGCTCTAGGGGAATAATTTGTTTATTTTATGACAGAAAAATAAATGTGAGACTAATTACTAGATCCACACTGACCAGGCCCCTTTCGAGGTCGCTGAGGGGATTGTTTATTTGCCAAATTGAAATTTGCAGAAATGAAATTAATCTAACAATTAGTGTTCTACTTGCAAAAGGGAAAATTTAATCTAAGCTAAAAATTTTGCAAAAAAAGACAACCACCGAACACACCGCTCCCCCCAGGGGGAATGAAGAGCGGGAACTTGTAGCCTCACTGATTTTATTATGATCTTTGCACAATGCTTATGGAAGTGACTTGTGACCATTCATTAGGGGGTCACAAGCCTTTACAATGCCTTACAAAGAGTTATGAAGTAAAAATGGTGCTCCCGAGGGTCCCGGATGCTCCTAATCCGCCCAAAACGGACAGAGTTTCCTCCTATCTGTTCGTCAACCTGCATAAAACAGCGAACAAAGGATAATAAAAGATGCCCAAAAACACTTTGGAAGTGTCTTGGGTTATGAGTCAAATCCAAAAAAAATCTAAGTTAAATTCTACAAAATTCGGCGAAAGGGAACTAAGGAACTCAAGCTAGAAAGCTAGTTTCCTTAGGGTCTTTTATGGCTGTTCTAAAACAGAAATATCAGAGCACTTAGATTGCCAAATGTGAACCTTTAAAGACCTTTGAAGAAAAAAACAATTTCAGCCCTTTAAAATGGAAATTGAAACTAGCTAAAATTGCTTTGAATACTTTGCCGAATCTACCCTTTTTTGAGATATAGAACTTAAGCACTTAATAGATCTAAGCAAGTGATTATGCAAAGCAAATTATAAACTTTAATAACAGATTTCTTCTTTGCATGAAAGTAACCAAGTAACCAAAGAAATTTTTTAAGAGAGTTTGAGAAAGGAGAAAGAGAAAACTTGAAGTGCTTGGACCCCTTGAGCAATGGAGTCTCTTTGATGGCTAGGCAAGGATGAGAAGGCTGTCCAACTTCTTGAAGAATGAAAGATGCAAGCAAGCTCCTTCACTTCTTCTAGATGAGATGATCCTGTCTAATTCACAAAACCCTTTGCAATGAACTTGTTAAGTAAAGTGTTACCTACACAAAAGACTCAAGATGGCATATTAGTTTTAACATAAACTTCACATGCATATCAAATCTTAAATGTAAATGCCCAATAGAATTGAAGTATAAGATATTATCAACTCTAGCCAATTTGAATAACAATATTCCTATGAATTGGACAATACTAACAAGCTATAAAGCAATGCATGAAACAAAATCACCTCATGTGAAGCACATTCACCAATACAAGAGCCACACCACCATAGATCTTGACCTCCAAAGTCTTTATTCCATTAGCATAAGAAAATATTACAATGATAGAGTTTGCAGCAAGCTATTCT
>SNQJ01S0239564.1:1785-13610 GCA_010110895.2 Picea sitchensis
GATTTGAACTACTTTTATTAAATACAGATCCATGTTTTTAGGATCTGTAAAACTGTTTGTAAGAGGCTATAAATGCCTACTTTTGATATGAAACAAGGGTTCAAACTGGGAGATATTTTATGCCATTGTATAGACTCTTTTTTGCATAAATAAAGTGGAGCTTCCTTTCGTTTGCAATACCAGAATTGTCCATATTTCATTTTCTGAACTTTACTTTCAGTTTATTTTAGTTCATAAAGACTGTTACCTCTTTATTGAACTCATAGGCTTGAAATTAAAGGATTCTTTGATGTCTTGTATTAGGCCCTACTTTCAATTGTATTGGCAAATCAAGAATAGCATTCTCCATCATCTCTTTCAATTATTTGATCCGGTTATTGTCTACTGAAAGCACTGTATCTTTAGATGTGTGATAAGTTGTTTCTTATACAAATCATTGAAGACCCCATTGTCCCAAACACATAAAAACCATTATTTCTAAGTTACCAAGCATCCTTAGCCTACAACCCTAAGGAGTTTCTTGGAGTGATAACAGGTTGGATCTATATATTTGGATCCACATGATCCTATTAAGAATTTGGAGCACCATTCTCATCCCATTATTGATCTTAGGTATATCTACTGAGGAGTTAGCATGAGCTCTTGGACCTGGTGTTTGAGTTTATGGATGAGATCCTTGGATTGCTTCAGTATTGCAACTGGTACTTGCACATGGCAGACTAGTTAGTTTAGCATGGTGGTTTGCTTCCAGTCATAGGAGTTGTTTGAGGAATATGAGCTCTAAATATGAGAGTGGGATATGTGGAGGATCCATGCCCATAGGTAAAATACTAGGATTTGTATTATTCGCTAGAATGGAAGATGAAAGTTGCAATGTCATATTCGGCATACCAAAAGAGAAAGGGTTAGAGATCGAAGGAATGGACTGAGCATTGTATCCAAGTGTACCAAAAAGAGACCCAAAATAGTTCATTATTGTGGGTTGAGTAGCAACCACAGGCTGGATAGGAGTGATGACGGGAACCTCCGACACTACAACCGTAGTGGTTGAAGGATTCGAAGGAGTTCCATTAACTACAATAGGTATGGGAGTCAAAACACTCCCACTATATTTCTGACTCAACTCAATACTCATACTTGTATGATCACAAGTCTGGTAGGTGGAGGTGTGTGCACCATGTTTGATAACTTTACGCCTTTTAGAAGGCAAAGACTCGAGATGAGGTGGTAATTTAAACAAACAGAGAGACCTGCGAGGAAGTTGTTCTGGCTCCATGATGACTCAATACTCGTGATATAAAAACAAATCCTAAGGCCAACTAACATTGAAAGAGAACACCAAAATAAACAAAAAGGCCAAATGCACACAAACAAGATATAGTAGCTGAAAAGGGGACTCCCTCACTAGAGTAGGTATGCCTCACCCAAGAAGGGCCTGAGACTCCCTTCAAAATATCGGAGGTATCAAAATCAGTTATAAGGGCCCTCGTGGGCTTAACAATGCAGTTGGTAAGATCCCCCCAGAGAGGTAATCATCCATAAAGGTTGTTTTTTTCTGACCCTTATCTGATTCAGGGTACCTGCAAAATAACCCCTGCAAGTAACCTATGTGGCTACCTATGTCAAGCAAATAAATCCATCACAATATAACAAATGCGCAAGAGAACACTCATAATTTAAGTCCATTGTATGGGCAGGGTAACAAAGCCTGAAATCTTGAAAGGACTGCCTCTCACGGAGGTAAAGGTACTAGCAAGACCCCTAAATACGAATAGATACCCAGAAATATCTCTAACGCTAAGAAGGTATAGAGGGCTATCTCTACAACCAACTTCGTGCTTAACTCCAGTGTGAGCGAAGCGTCCTGACATCACTAATTACACAATGGATTTCACTACTCCCTGGTCAGACACATATGTTGAGTTTAATGGACTTTGAGAAGTTTACTCACAAAATCCTATTCCAAGGCTCGATATCCTATGCTTGTTTGGGTACTCTGAAAAATAAAAACGTTTCTAATCAATTTTAATTAATCAGTGTTACTTTTAATGGCTTTTTTTACTCAAGATATGTGGTCGTGAAACTGATGATGTTATGACTCAAAAAATTAAAGAAATGAATAGGAGCATAAAGCTAAGTCTTAATCTTCAATTCTCAAAAGATGGTAAGCTTTCAAAATGCAACTTTCAAATCAACTCTGCAATTTCAATAAGATGCAACATTTCCACATGTATCAAGATCAATACTAAAAACCCAAAAGAGCAAATACCAAAATGCAAAATGTAAATTTTTGTATTTTCAATATAAAGAAATGAAAATGCAAGGACTGAATAACAAATTGATATATAGACCCTATAGCAATCAAAAAGAGACAAGCCACGCAGGATACCAAGAATCAAACACTCAGACCAACATGCAAGGACAACTAATGAAAAAGATGATGAGAAATAAAACTGCCTGAAATGTCAACAGCAAAAATGCAGAAATCAACTCTAATCCCAAGTATGTTATATAAACGAAAATGTTAACAAGACAAGATAAAGAGTCTGCCTCGTCTGGGCATTCGATGAAGACCATCGTTGAACACACAACTCAAAGCTTTATACTTGCAACTTGTCCTCAACAACCAAGATATGCAAGCATATGGTGATAATACATAATGTTAGCATATAAAATAACATAATCCATTAACATTCATAACAAATACACCCATGGAATAATAATTCAAATATTTGCAAGATATCAATTGGACGAGAAAAGAGTATTTCTATTAAAAAATGATAAAAAAAAGTGTATAATTGGAAAACTTCTATGTCGGCACGTCTCATAACCGAGAAACTAAGTCCTTTCCAGCTGGGCCTCCACCACATCAATCCTCCACCAAAGGCAAGCTCATATAAGAGAGACAATGAGGTTCTCCATCAAAGAGGGAAGAGCTTGGGGGTTGAACAACGTGTTCAAACTTTATAGGACAAAGGGATGCAGACTCAATGTGAAATGAAAATTTCTCCAGAGTATCTTTTCTCTCAAAAGTTGAATTCTCTCCTTTTCCAGTATATGGAAGGTTAAGGATCATGGATCTTGTGATGTGAAATGGAAACTCGACACAATTTTTAATTTTGAGCACCAAACTCGATGTACGCGGGTTGTAGTGGTGCAACCTGCATATACACATGTTGTCTAACTGGCAGGGCGCATATATGTGGGAAAACATGACTTTTTGGCTCTGGGAAGTGAAAAAGGGGACTTCAAGTCTGCATAGGGAAATGGAAAGGCCTTCTGAGCAAGTTGCATGGGGTGAGGCAAAACTTGCTATAACAATGGTTTCTCATGAGATTCAGGCTTCTTAAAAAAGGGGTCAATATTCTTCTCAAGATTAGTCATGAGTGCGGCCATGCTCCTAGAAATATCATCTAGTTGAGCTTCCAACCTCACAAATATCCTTTCATCTTCGTCAACTTGTTTTTCCAGTTCTCTTCATCCATTTTTTTAGATTTTGGTTGCATCTTAACCATTCTTGTGGTGAACTTCAGATCAATGGGTCTCATAGATTTGGTTTTCCTAAGGCGGGTAAGTATGTATTGAGTCTCAAATCATGAACACCCAAATGAACCCACTCTAATACCAATATAATCTATAAATCACCTTATATATTCCAATAGTTGGCTCACCAAAATAAGCCTAATCTTAAAATGACTACAATGAGCCTATGCTCGACTATGGGACTATATTTTTAAATTTCTAACACTTTAGTAGAAATAAAAACACATCGGTTGGATTCTTTAAGTATTGTCATATATGACATAGACTACAATGGAAAGACACACAAGATAGAATGCAAATATTTACCATGTAAACCAATATAGGAAAACCAACATTCAATGAAGGACTACACCTTTCGTCTTCGTATATTATGAAGATTACAATACAAATTACAAAGCTTTCCAAGCTTATTGTGAAGCTAAGAGACACTATAGTATTTTATAGTCCTCTACAACATGCTTTCATCTCTTTGCATTATCACTATCTCCTCCACACTCCTGCTAGTACTATGGGAGTTACAATTCACAACTAACGAAAAAAATAAACCCTCTTCCCTCTTTCTACTAGTTTTTTTTATGGCTAGAATTAGGGTTAGGGTTGGGTTTAGGGTTTTGATACCATTGTAGAACCTTCAGGATGTTCCTAGAAATATCTAGTGGATTCATACAAGTTAGTAACTCCTACAGTTTAAATTATAGTGCGCTAACATGGTTGTCACTTAGACATGTGGAGAAAATTTGGACTATAACCTTGCCAAGCCTTATTGGGACCCTCCATAGGGGTATAATGACGGGTCAAAGAGCCCATAGTAGATTAATAATAGTGGAATTCATTCAATGTAAGGTGCACTAGGTCCACTATGCTCATTATTATTAAATAAATGTAACGGGGTTTCATTAAAGGAGGTCCATTAAGCATCTAGGAGGTTGTTATGATTAGGGTTCTCTTGTTAATTATAAATAAGGATGGAGTTCTCGTTATGAGTGTGTGGAGTTTATTGTATTTGGAGCTTATCTCATTGAGAGGTCATCCAACCTTAAGAGGAAAGTGAACATGAGTGGATTCGTTCCATAAAAGGATCATTCTAAGTTTTTGCCCTATCAGAGTATTTATGATATCTTGTTTATGATTCAATTTATTGGGTTAAGGATATTAACAAGTGGTATCAAAGCTCTCTCTTGGGCCAAAAAAGAATTTGTTTTTCCTATTTTGTAGGTTTTCCAATGAAAAAAGAGGGTCGTAACACTCAGATAAATTCTTGTAGCTTTCTTAGAAGAATTTGAAGAAACCAATTGTATATATGAGTTCCTCTAAAAAAATCACATAATTTCAAAAAACATTCTCCAGATCAGAGTTTGGGAAGTGGAGATATTGCTAACTTAAAATCAATTATTTTAGGGTTTTTCCATTTCAACTGCATGGACTATAGAGCATATAAATTTTGATAGGTTGCTTAGTTTTCCACCAACCCAACACCGTTGAAAAGAGAATTTTTGGGGCTTTTATTTGAAATATTATATGTTATTATTTTGATCAATATCAAGTGCACTATAGCCCTTGCAATTTTCCACTCTCAAACCCTAATGGAAGTGAAGAATGTTGTTGTGGTGGAACATGTCATGGGAGGAAATATTATTAGTGAAAAAGGATCTTTGAGATCTATACAAGGGATACCAAAACATGATATATATAGTCAATAAATTTGAGGAGCCCTGTAATATTGACACCACATATCCTTTCATCAATGAAGAGTATAATCAAGAAAGATATGCTTGGTATGACTTAGGGGATGTTTGTGATGATTGGTACATGGATATTTTTCATTTTTGGGATGACAACTATTTTCACCTTCTATTTGATAAATCTACTCTACTGTATGTAAAGAACATCATAGAGGGAAGTCAAGAGCCAGTTATTGACTACCATTTTTTAGCTTGCCTATTCTCCCATAGTAGTATTCCTTCTAGATCCACATTTGACCTTTTTCGCTTACGTGGACATTTTTTTTTTATATGATTGGATCTATATATTTGGATCCACATGATCCTATTAAGCATTTGGAGCACCATTCTCATCCCATTATTGATCTTAGGTCTATCTAGTGAGGAGTTAGCATGAGCTCTTGGACTTGGTGTTTGAGTTTATGGATGAGATCATTGGATTACTTTAGTATTGCAACTGGTACTTGCACATGACACACTAGTTACTTTAGCATGGCGGTTAGCACTCATATATGGGACCCAAGTTTATGATAGAGCTTGATGGTCTATTTCAACTTGGGGACTAGCACTTGTACATGGGACCATCGTTCTCTGGCTTACTTCAACATTGTGGTCAACACTCGTCCATGAGACCCTAGTTTATGGTTATACCTCCTCACAACAAGTGTTGAGGGCAATCCTTTTCTAAGGGGAGTGGAATGTTGGGATCCTCCATAGGGGTGTAATGGGAGGCCAAAGGGCCCATAGTAAAGTAATAATAGTGGAGTCGATTCAATGTAAGATGGACTAGGCCTATTATGCTTATTATTATTAAATAAGGCCCACTATGATAGTTAGTATTGAATAATTGTAATGGGGTCTCATTAAAGGAGGTCCCCTTGATAGTTAGGAGGTTGTTATGATTATGGTTCTCTTGTTAATTATAAATAAGGATGGAGTCCTCCTTATGAATGGTGTGAAGTTTAATGTATTTGGAGCTTAGCTCATTGAAAGGTTATCCAACCTTAAGAGACAAGTGAACATGAGAATATTATTTACATAGAAGGATCACTATAAGGTGTTACCCTACCTTAAGAGTTTTTTATATTAATAAAGTGTGGAGTATTTCTATTATCTTGTTTATGATTCAATTTCTTAATTAAGGATCTTAATAAAGTTGGATTGTCTCACACCAACTCGTTTTAGGTGCATAATAATTTGTTAAAAAATATCAATTAGAAGAACAATTTTTGTCTATAATTTTCAACCATTATAATTTTCAACCATTGTAAAACCAGAAAAAACACTATTTAGAACCTAAAAAATGAGTTGCAAGTTGATGTCACGAATTTTCACAAAATCAAAACTATCTCTATAAACCCAAACTCAATAAATATGTTTTTTTTCAACATAGTTGGATCATAATGGAGTTAAGTCAATTTTGACAAAGAGTGCCATCATTTTATTTAGAGGTTATATGATTCAAACTTATGATTTTCCTTCAACTTTCAGCCTTGAATACATTCTTAAGCAACTAAGTAAACGAGCCATAATCTTAGTTTATTATTTAATTCCTGTAACTTTGCGTTCATTGTTTCAAATTATCATAAGCATCATTATTGACCAGATCCTTGCTTGAAACTGCGTTTTTCCCATGCATGTTGGGCACAATGAACTAAGCAAAGTTTTAAATTCATTAAAATTGAATTTTCCTCATGTCTACTTGGCACGATTAATTAAATAAAGTGTAACATTTATTAAGATTTTATTTCCCTGATGTCTTCTTGCTAATGTGGAGTATACAAAGTCTTAAATTTATAAACATTCTCTTTTCTTTGTGTGCGCTCGGAGCATATTCACTGATAACATCATAGAAATTGTTACCTTGATTACTGTGTTAAATAACTTATAAAAGATGGTAGTCTTTTTGCAGTTTTCTTTGAATCAATACAAATTTTAGATCTGGAGCATCATTAAATGGCCTTCGTATATTTGTTCTGAAGGTGGAGGGATTGGATCTGGCCCTTGTTATCTATGCTTTCAAGGCCGAGGGATTTTCATCAGTAGTAACGACATGGATTCATATTGTTGATGGTGAATGTACCCTTCAATTAACTCAACTAATAATACAATTCCACTCACAATACAAGTCAACTCACAGAGTTGCAATCTCCAACTCTTCTGGAATAGCCGCTGATCAACAGTTACACAACGTACTTGGATCACAGCAACCATCTAGCAGGCAGAGGAAACACATCACAGAAATGCTGCAAGCAAAATTTCCCATAAAAACCCCAATCAGTACTGCATAAATCCTAAAAATAATCATTCAACATTAGCTGCAATGAACTTCAAGAAGGAAAAAATGGCATACCATCCCTCTAGAAAGCCATCTAGACAGCGCGGCTCTGATCTCATGGGAGTCGCCTGCGAATACTGCGGCGGCGCAACCACCGGCGGCGCTTTTTGAGGGTACCCTGCAACCACCAAGCATGTCTCGGCTCATTATATTTAGTAATTCTCTAGAAATGCACGATGGCTTTGAAGAAATTGAGTTTCAGAGTCTTCATAAAGAGCACGCACCTGCATCTGGGAATGGATAGGCGTCTTTTGGATCTGACATGATTAACAGATCTGTTTGTTTCTGCACAATAACTCTGCCAACTCTAATGCAGGAAAATTCGCTAAAAGAACCATTGGGAGATTCGAACTGATGACTTATGAAAAGAAATTCACCACAAGAACTTCTCTGTAGACTCGAGCTGACGACTTAATGGAGGGAAATTCATCAAAAGAACCTATTCTGAGACTCGAACTGACGACTTGATGAATGGAATTTGACCAAAAGAATCTTTACCGAGACTCAAACTGATAACTTAACGAATGAAATTCCGCCACAACAACCTGTGCGAGAGTCCGGATCTGATGAATTAAAGAAAGATGACGACTTAACGGAGGGAAATTCACCAAAAGAACCTATTCTGAGAGTCGAACTGACGACTTGATGAATGGAATTTGACCAAAAGAAGCTTTACCGAGACTCAAACTGACAACTTAACGAATGAAATTCCGCCACAAGAACCTGTGCGAGAGTCCGGATCTCATGAATTAAAGAAAGATGACGACTTAATGGAGGGAAATTCACCAAAAGAACCTATTCTGAGACTGAGACTCGAACTGACGACTTGATGAATGGAATTTGACCAAAAGAAGCTTTACCGAGACTCAAACTGACGTCTTAACGAATGAAATTCCGCCACAAGAACCTGTGCGGAGAGTCCGGATCTGATGAATCTAACAATACTCGAACTAATGACTTATCTGAATGAAATTCCACCAAAAGAGCATCTGATGAACGAAAATTAAGCACAAGAGCCTATATGCTAAGAGTCGACCTGAAAAATTCACAAGTATCTATGCGAAGACTCGAACTGATAACTAAATGAAGGAAAATTCACCACAAGAACCACTGCCGAGACTCGAACGGACGGCTTAAGTAAGTAAAATTCGCCACAAGATGCTCTGCAGAGACTCGAACAGTTTGACTTATTGAAGGAAAATTCACCTTAAAAAATTCTGCAGGGATGGAAAATTCACCGCAAGAACTTTTGCTGAGACTAAACGGATAACTCAATGAAGTAAATGTTAATCGAGAGAACTGTTAGAAATTAATTAAACAACCAGTTCGGTAGTTGATAGAGATAAGCCTGCAATAAATGCACCTGTAGTTGATAGAGATAAGCTTGCAATAAATGCATCGATTGCAACGACTTTGGTAAACTCTTGAAAGAACCAGAAACGACTTTGGTAAACTCTTGAAAGAACTAGAAACTTGTGGAAAAATTCCAGTCATTGATCTGGAAATTAATCAACAGTGAAGCTCATCCCACCACTGTATAAATACCCATGAATGTAATGCAATAGATAAGTTGTTTTGTATGTTCTTCGTGTCAATGTCTGTGTGAGTTCTCTGATTTGGTATCATAGCCAAGAGAGTTGTGAGGGTCGTGTGAGCCGGATAGGGCAGAGTCGTGAGGTCGTCCCAGAAAGCTACGAGGGCCATGTGAGCCAGAGAGGGCAGAGTCGTGAGGTCGTCCCAAAAAGTTGTTAGGGCCGTGTGAGTCGGAGAGGGCGTGAGTGCTCTGAAAATAGTGAGGCCATCCGTGAGCAGTGTTGATTTATGAAAGGGAGCTGTGAGTGCTGATTTGTAAGAGAGCTGAAATTATTTTCTGCTCCCTGTCTGTTGTAAACGTGAAGGAGGTTCGTCGTCAATGAGCGTGGAGATTATTTGCTTCTCTGATCTGTGAAAGGGCGCTGTGAGTGCTGATTTGTAAGAGAGCTGAAATTATTTTCTGCTCCCTGTCTGTTGTAAACGTGAAGGAGGTTCGTCGTCAATCAGCGTGGAGATTATTTGCTTCTCTCTGATCGATGTGAACGTGAAGGAGGTTCAAAGGCTGCTTAAGAGGGTCGTCAATCAGATTATTTGTTGCTCCCTGTCTGAGGGCAAGTCATGGACTCTTGGGGCTATTGGAGTCGAGGCATTCAATTTTTTTAAGAGGCCGTGAAGGTATACATATTTTCCCTTGGCTGTTAAATTTCAGTAAAAGAGAATTTTTTACATATTTTCCTTTGGCTGGTAAATTTCAGTAAAAAAGAAAGTTTTTGTCCTTTTATGGGTGGATGTTGGACAATTTGATGATAGAAGTTTTTTAATGGTTGAATGTTGGAAGATTTGGTGAAAGAGCTTTTGTATTGTGTAAAGACTAACATAAATCATAACTTAAAGATAATAATGTGGAAAGGCCTCATGGTGTGAACAAATATTTGAATTAAGGTTAAATGGTGGTGTGTGTTAAGATGATGATAAGGTGTTTATTGGTAATATGATTATATGTTTTTCATGGTGTATAGATTATGAGAAAGCTCACATTATAGGGATTATGAGAAAGCTCACATCATAAAGAGGTGATGTTATATCTTGTGATTTGGGTTATCTAGAATTTTGAGCATTGATTATTACAAAGTTTTTTTTTGGGGGGGGGGTTCTAGAGTATTGGTTATTACTAGTCATTTTTAGTGCTTAAAAAAAAATGACAAATATCATGGCAGATTCATATATAAATGAATCAAATAAGTTAGATGGGGAAAATTATGTCAATTGGAAGTTTAAGTTGCAGACGTTGATGGAAGGATACAATATTTGGTCGATTGCATGTGGAGACGAAGCAAAATTAGTAGCCCTAACAGCGTCAATTCAGGATTGGGAGCGACGAGAGACTAAAACGAAGGTGCTCTTGAGGATGTCTGTCAAGGAAAATATCATCCCACGCATTAGGGAATGAAAAACATCCCATGAAACTTGGGAGACACTTAAAGGTTTGTATGAGACAACGAACACAAACCATGTATTATGTTGAAGAGTAAGCTTCTTTCAATTAAGATGGAGGAGAATGAAAATATCAGTAACTTTCTTTCTAAAATCAAAGATTTGAAAGATAAGCTAGGAGATATTGGTGAAAAGATTTCTAGCATTGACCTGGTCACTGTCACATTAAATGGCATGTTAGATGAATATCAAATGTTCATTATTGGTCTTCCAGCTAGGGAAAAGGCCCCTACTTTTGATGAATTGACAGGTATTCTTCTACAAGAGGAGGAGCGCAGAAAGAATCTCAATGCTAGATCTCACAATTCAGATCTGGCATTGGTGGAAAAGGGGAAACAACCCTACAAAGGAAAGCCATGGAGGAGAAATAAAGAAGGCAGACCACATTCAAAACCAGATAATGGCAGGGCACCGCCAAGCACAAACACAAATGTGAAGAAGAATGAAGGATGCTACTACTGTGGTAAGTTTGGGCATTATGCTAAAGATTGTAGGAGGAGGAAGTTTAATGAGTCCAAATATAACACACATTCAGGAATTTTTGTTGATAAAGGTGCCAGAGTATGTGATGATTTCAAAAATCTCAAGTTGTTTGTTTCTGATGCTTCTTTATCAGCAGACACCGATGATGCTAATGTCTAGTTTATTGATTATGGTGCTTCAATTCATATGTCATGTAATAGGAATTGGTTTGATACATATCATGAAAACATTAATGATGTTCATAAGATCTATCTAGGAGATGATAGGTCACATGAAATTAAAGGGTATGGAGATGTATCTGTGACATTACCTACTGGTGAGGTGAACAAATTCATAATGTAATGTATATGCCAGGCATAAAAAAGAATTTAATTTCTGTATCCACCATTGCAGATCAAGATCTAAAAGTTGGATTTGTTAAGTCACAATGTGTGGTGAAGAACACACTGGATCACTACAAAATCATTGCAAGATGATCTAGAGTTGGAGGACTATATAAGCTTGATGTTACAAGGAGGGATCATCAAGCATTGGCATCAACGACTATGCCAATGGAAGAGTTATGGCATAAAAGGTATGGACACCTAAACCATAATGATCTTATGATGCTTCAGAAGAAAGAAATGGTAGAAGGTCTTCCAATGTTTAAGAGTGAACATGTTGAATGTGAAGGATGTGCATTAGGAAAACAACATAGAGAAGAGTTTCCTATG